>JAJPUD010009602.1:0-29088 GCA_023553655.1 Myrmecobius fasciatus
CTTGCTCTCTCTCTCTCTCTCTCTCTTACTCACTTTCTCTATCTCTGACTCTTACATATATATACAGACACACATTAATTCATATCCAATTATAATGATTTCTCTATATAGACTAATGACCTATAAGGATTTTTTTATATTCCCTCAAAATATTGGATCAGGAATCAGAAAATCTGGATTAAAATCTTAGCTCTATCCCTACCTGGTTTTCCCTAAGTAAGCCATGCTCCCTCTCTAGGACTCAGTTTCCTCACCTCTTAAATAGAGGATAATAGCTTAAAATCTTTTAGGTTTCCTTGCATTTCTAGATTCTATAGCTCACACATATAATATTTTAAGGTTTACAAAGCACTTCATATATGTTATCTCATTGGGTGCTCACAACAATTCTGAGTTAGGGACTATTATTATCTTTATTTCACAAGGAAGGAAATTGAGCTGAGAAAAATGAGACTGAGTTGCCCAAAGTCGTGAGGTTACTAAGTAATTAAGAGATCCAAGTTGAGAGGAAGAATACAGTGAGAAGGCAGGTAAATGGGAGAGGAAGATAGCAGTAGGTAACAGATGAAGTGTTTTCCTACCAGATGATTGTCAGTCTCTATCCTGTCTGTAAATTTGATAGCTGAGGTTTCCAATGGATCATCATACCCACTTAATTATATCTCTTCTCATGGAATAAATTATCATGGTGAGACATAAACCTAGGACCCCTGCATCCTTTTCCTCCTATCTCTTCATGGGAGTTTCTTGCTCTCCACAAACTGCCAATTGGGTCTGACCTGGGAGAGCAATGTTGGGTTTATGTGTTGAGTCCAAGTAGTTATGAATGTAATTCAGATGCAAGATGAAGGGAATGAAGGTTAGGTCTCAGCAAGTCAGATTGATACAGGAAGTTGTAACCGATAGATATGATCAAGAGATTATACTTTTCTTAAAGACCTCAGTTTTGAGGCACTTCCTTTACTGACTTTGTAATAAGGAATATGATAGAGAAATAAGTTCCCAGAATAGGGAACTTTTACTGTAGATTTGAGCATCATCCCTGTAGAGCTGGGAAGGAGTTCAGAAATCATTTAATCAAACACTTTTGTTTTTAGAAATGAGAAAATAGAGATCCAGAAAGACTGAATGACTTGACTTATTACAAGCACACTCAGGTAATAGGTAACCTTGGATGTGACCCAAGATTCTCTGATTTTAGATACCACATTTACCACTTACTTATCTCTTGTCTTTGTCCCATACTGCCTCTCATTAGAAACTAAAACCAAACAAACATCTGCAAATCTATGAACCTGAGGATAGAAGCTTGGCAAATTACATTTAGATGAGAAAAACAAGAGAGAAAAATAGAAATGACATCATTGTTGGAGTATACTACAGACCACATACCCAGGAGTATATGCAAATTTATTTTAAAAAGAGTCATTAAAATCAAGGCAGAAGAAATATCTGTTGGTAATAGAAGACTTTTATCATTTGGACACCTTCTGAAAATCTAAATCTTCTTAAAATATTTGAATTAATTATTTTTTATTATAACTGACTTTCTCAGAAAGTTATTCTGTGAGAATTTTGAATAAAGAAACTGTTGATCAAGTGGAAGTTATAGAAAATTTTCTTCACCTGATAGCCAAGTGGCACAATACAGGTAAGGACATCCTGTTTTCTTGGCACCAAGTCTATGTTTCTCTCTTTGCAATTTCCATACATTTCCCTCTTTTTATTCTCTGCTGCCAAACAGGAGACTTTTTTTTTCTAGTGACATAGCCAAGTATCTGAAGACAGGTACTATTCCTTCCCGAATCTTCTCTCTTCCAGCTTAAATATACTTAGTTTTGACACTCATGTGACAAACCCTTTATCATCTGGGCCATCTTCCTCAGAAACACCCCAGTTCATCAATATTCCTAAACGACATCCCCTAGAACAGAACCTAGTTTCATATTACAATGATATATGCCTCCATCTATACATGATATATATATATATACATATATATATGCCAATATATTGATCACACTATAAACTCATTGGAGGTACATATCTGATCTCCCCTACACGCTGTGTCACCCACCAGTACCCAAGCCGTACTTGCTGGAGAATTAGAAGAGTCCCAAACTTCCTCATCCCAACCTCACTCATCTGCAGCTTGGACAGATCACCCTAGCTAAAGCATTAAGGAGAGACAGACATTCAGACAGACAGACAGACAGACAGACAGAAACATAGAGAGACAGAGGAGAGGGAGACAGAGACAGGAAGCAGCAGATGTGATAGTATCACACAACCACCACCATCTTGAACACCTTCTTCCATCAGATCTTGATGAAGACAGATTAGAATCCAAGAGTCCTAAAAATAAAAATGCTTCCAGTATAATGTCTACAATCATCATCTTTAAAATCCACCTCTATGAAAATACACCCTGGCAATTGCTCACATGGGTGCTAGATCCATAGCTATTGAAAATTCAGAAAGTAAAATTCCATGAAAAAATAGAGCTATCAAAGCTGTTGGCAGTGTTCAATGGTTCAGCATCAGTGGAAGTGACTTAAACAAAAGGCTTTACCATCTGCTTTGTTAGCACACCCTAAGTACCACAGGACCTTTCCAATTGGCTTGCAGTTGAAATCTCTCATCTCTACTGTCTCCCCCAATAAAACATAAGCTTCCTGATGGCATGGACTGACTTTTCTATTTGTATCCCTAGCACTCAGCAAACTTAGTTTTGCATGCAATAAATACTTAATAAATGTCTTTTTTCATTCAGTCAGTATTATCTTTCTTTAGTTTTAATTTTGTGAACTGAGTTTTAGGCCTATGTGTATCAGTTATTGATTTTTTTTGAGATTGTCTGAGATGTTGCTAAAAGCCAGAATCAGGAGAAACTCCCTAAAGTGAATATAAGCAAAAAGTCAAAGACAGAAAGGAAGTACTTCATTGCAGCAAAATATTCAGGGCAGAATTGTTTTGTTTTGCTTGGTTGTTGTCCTACCAAAGCTCTGGAAAGAACTGAGGATTCACAGATTTAAAGATGGAAGGGACCTAAAAAACTACTGAATTCAAACTCCTCATTTTTCAATATGAGAAATGGAAAGTAAGTGATCTCCCAACATTGACCAATGATCAATTATCAGTCATTATTTGACTTTGATCCTCTGGCTCCAGAATCAGAAATTAATCTGCTTACCTATACCAATTCTTTCAAAATAATTCAATTCCCACCTTCTGCCAGAGTTTTTTTCCCATCCTCAATACTGCTTATTGCCTTCCCTCTGAGACTATCTTCCTTTACATTGTATATATAAATCTTTGGTGTATATATTTTTGCATGTTGTCCTCCCTATTAGAATATGAGATCCTTAAAGTCAGGGACTGAGTTTTTGTCTTTCTTTGTACCTCCAATACTCAGCACAATTCATGCCATGCACTAAGTGATTAATAGATGCTTTTTGCCTGACTGGAGGCCCCAGCCTGTGGTTTTAGCATCCCAGTTCCCTAGCATTCTAACAATATTTCTCAATATTCCCTCCTTTTCTCTTCCCTTTCCTCCTCTTTCCTCCTTTCCCTTCCCTTCCCCTCTGCCTTCTTCCCTCTTTTCCCTTTTCCTCTCTTCCCTGTCCTGTCCTCTGTCTTTCTGACTCTCTTTCCCATCTATTTTCTAAGACATTATTCATTCTTATTTCTAGCACTCTATGATCCCATGGGTCTTTCACTTCCCCTATGGTCCTAGGTCCTTGGGCTTGTGTGAAACAAGCTGCTTTTCTGGAAGAAGACCCTCCATCTAGAATAGCATTGTGAACTTGTTTCCAACATTTCCCATTGTTCAAGGACAGGATCTTTAGCACAGCAACACAAAACAGCAAAAAAAAAAAAAAAAAAAAAAAACAGCATTCTGATGCTGGGGGCATCCACAAGAGGATCATTTCATTTTCACAACCTAAGCTCCCCTGCCTCTGGTTGAACAGGCCATGGGGCTATGGCAGGAACCCTGACGTTTGTGTTTATCTAGAAAGTACAAATGAAAAAAAAAAAAAAAACATTAAATTATTTAAATTTTTCCTTAATTTTTTTTTTTTTTTTTTTTTTTCCCAGGGCAAACAAAAAAAAAAAAAGAGAGAGTTTAATGCTGGAATGTCCCTTTCCCCCTCCCCTTAATGAGTTTTTTTGGCTTAAATTCAATTTCTTATACAATCCTCTTTCTTGCTCATCTTTATATAATAAAATGTTTGTGTTTGCAATTAAGGTCACAATGAAGAAGAAAATGCTCATTTTTTTGTCTTTTATCCTTTTTGCTTTTATATCACACTTATTTATGACTATGTCTCCAGCCAGTCCTTTAAACCAAACCTCTATTGTAATCAGGATAACAAGAATAACTGACATTTATATAGTGCTTCAGGTTTTATAAAATACTTTATACTTATTATTGTCATTTGACCTTCACAAAAACCCTTGAAGTAGACTAATTTTTCCCTTTGCAGATGAAGAAATTAAAATAAAGATTAAGGTACTTTTCAGTGTTGCACAGCCAGTAAATGTCTGAGATGAGATTTTGAAGGTTTTCTGAATCTAAATTCCATGTTATTTCTACTATAAAATAGCTGGAAAGAGGGAGCAGAGAAGAGGAGAGGGATGGAAAGAAGGGGAGAAGAAATGAGGGAGAGAGAAAGGAGAAAGAGGAAGGGAAGAAAGAGAAGAGGAGAGAGGGAGAAGAAAGGAGGAAAGGAAAAAGGAATGGTTATTGTTGTTCAGTCCTATATGACTGTGACCCCTTTTTTGCATTTTCTTGGCAGAGATACTGGAATGGTTCATCATTTCATTTTACAGTTGAGGAAATGGAGACCAACAGAGTTAAGTGACTAGTCAGGGTCTCTCATAGCTAAGAGCGATCTGAGGCTAGATTTGAATTTAGCTCTTCCTGCATCCAAGCATGATACTCTACCATGTAGCTGCTCCAGAGAGGACCAGGGAAGAAAGCAATTCAACAAAACTAAGCAACATATTGACCATCTGACAGAATATTCAGTGTTCTACAACCATGGTCTCTAAATCCTCAAAAGAGAGGGTAGGAAGTGTTTGAATTTCAAGATATTTACAAGTGTATTTCCACGTTGTTCCCAAATTGCAGAGAAATTCCCCATCCAAGTATAGGTCACCTTGCTATTTTATTAGTAACTTTCCATAACAACCTGTGGAGTGGAGGGGACCAATACTCTTATTCCTCAATTTATAAATGAGGAGATTGATGTCCAGAGGCATGAACTGATTTGTATATGAACATAGAACCAGTCAGTATCAGGACCAGAATTTGAATCCATGGATTCTCACTATATGTCCAATGCTCTTTTTCACAATTCTTTGCAACTGCTTAGGCCTTCTTTATCTGTCTGTCTCTGGGTCTGTGTGTGTGTTTCTGTCTCCTCGCTCTCTCTCCATATCTGTGTCTCTCACTGCATCTCTTGGTCTTTCTGTGTATCTTTTTCTCTATATGTGTGTCTCTGTTTCTCTCTTCATCTCTCTCTCCCTCTCTCCCTCTTTCTCTGTCTCTGTCTCTGTCTCTGTCTTTCTGTGTGTGTGTGTGTGTATTCCTCTCTCTCTCTCTCTCTCTCTCTCTCTCTCTCTCTCTCTCTCTCTCTCTCTCTCTCTCTCTCTCCCTCTATTCACCTCTCTGTTCATCGCTTTCTGTGTCCCTGTTTCTCTCTCTGTCCCTCTGCCTCTTTTTTCTCTCTCTCTGTCTCTTGTTGTGTCTTTCTGTTTTTCTATGTGTCTCTATATGTCTCTTCTCCCTCTTTCTCTCTTCCTTTCTCTCTTCTCTCTCTTCCACTACTATCTCTTTCTGAGTCTTTTTGTGTCTCTCTTTGGCTCTGCAACTCCCTGTCTCTTCATCTCTTCATATCTGTTTCTTTGTCTGTCTGTCTGTCTCCTTTCTCTCTCTGTCTCTTCATCTCTTTGCCTTTGTCTGTTTTTCTCTGTCTCTCACATTTTTATTGATCTCATTCATTTCAAGGGGAACAATTTTCATTTCTTTGCAAATGCTTCTTAAATTGGCATATTCACATCCACTCTTTCCTAAGCTCCAGTTCTGCATCATCACTTATCTAGAGGACATTTTGAATTAGGATGTTCCATAGGTATGTCAAACTCAAAACGGAGCTGTCCAAAACAGAACTCATCATCTCCTTGTGTGTCTCCTGCCCAAACCCAACCCTCCTCTGAAAGTGGCTATTCCTGTTCAAAGAACCACGTCCTGTTTACCATGGATATTCACTCCCTAATCTCATTTCCCATTCTCACTTGTCCCCTGTATCCAATTGGATGTCAAACGCCATTTTTTTCTCCACAGCTTTTCTAGAATTTTTCTTCTTCTTCCCACTCACACAGACACCATTCTGGTTCAGACTCTCGTCACATCAAACTTGAATTTTTTTAATGGCTCCTTATTCTCTCTCCCTCGAGAATCTCCATATCCTAATCAGTTCGCCACAATGCTGACAAGATCATTTTCCTAAAGTGTAAGTTAAACAACGCCATCCCTCAGAATTCAATAATCACCAGTTCCTATTACCTCTAGAATCATTACAAACTCTTCTGTTTAGCATTTAAAATGCTTTAAACTTGGCTCCTTCTTACCTTCCTAGGCTTCATTCACTGTATTGTTTTCCCTGCATATTACTGTCCAATCATACTTGCCACCGTCCATTTTTTGTGCCTTGTATTAGCCATTACCAATGCTCTGAATGTTCTTCCTCCCAAGCCCTACTTCTTTAAATCTCTGATTTTCTTCAATATTCAATTCAAACATCTTCTGCAGAAGGCCTTTCCCAATTTTGTCTCCCTGCCCACCCCATTCCTAGCTGTTGCTGCCTTCCATTGGTTACCTTCCACCCAATCTCTTTATATTTCATAGGTAACTCCTTATATTCATGCTTCCTCTTCCATTAGAATAGAAGTTCCATGAAGAGAAAGTATGTTTATTTTATTTTCTATATCCCCAGGATCTAATTCAGTGCAATCAACATAGTAAAGTCTGATAAAGTTTTGTAGATTAATGAACTTCCTCACGTGTGTTCTTTTTAGCTTCTGTGAGAAAACAGGCTAGTGAAAAGATTGTGGATCTGGGAGCCAGGACACTTGGCTTTTATATTAAAGATTCATATAATAATATATTTAGAGCAGAATGGAACCTTAGAGGCTACCTAGTATTTCATTTTACAGATAAGGAAACTGAGGCCCATAGAATAAGCTCCCTGGCTTGATATCACACAAAATAGCATTTGAATCTGATTCCTTTGACTTCAAATCTAGAGCTTTTCCCTTCCCCAGTTCTGGATCTATGGACTAGCCTTATCACTTGATTCTGTGCCTCAGTTTTTCCATCCATAAGATGGAGATAATTGAACCTCCCATTTCCAAGGCTTTATGAAAGTCATCTATCAAAGACAGAGGAAAAGTACAAGCAGTATGTGGTTGCAAGGAGAAAGTAAGAACAAAGAGAGGATGTTAGAGATTAAGATTCTGGGACAACAGAAATGCTGAAGCATGTAAGTGCATAACAAGTCAGGAGATTAATTGGCCACAAGGGTAAAGCACACCATTAAAAAAGAGAGAGAGAGAAAGAAAGAAGCAAGAGAAGGGGGTAAAGGAGAATCTGCATTGATTTTGTTGATCAGAAATGGAGATGTGACTTATGTTAGGCTCTGTGAGGTTTGTTTGACTGCAGAGAAGAAATGAAAACTATTGAAGTGGCAAGTGAACCATTTCATTGTGGGAGTTTGCCAGGCTTGTAAAAGTCCTGCTTCCATGCCCAAGAGATGGAACTTAGAATAGGTGCAGAGAAAAAGAAAAGGGCGTAGAGGAGGGGCTGCCTAATAAAACCAGGGGGAATGCTTGCTGAAAGCAAAATTTGCTGACACTTTTCAATGGAATAAATTCAGCAATCAGTTGCACCCTACCTCTACCTGTTCCCATTCTTTGCTATTGTTCTTCTCATTTTCCTTGGTCATCTCATTGTCTTCCACTTTATCAATCATTTCTACTTCTTCATCTCTCTTTTTCTCTCCACTTTTCTTCTTTTTTCTCTTTATTTTCCTCTTCTTTTCTTAATCATCTTCCTCCCCCATGCCTTTTAAAAATATTATTTTATTTTCCCCCAATTATTTAAAAAACTCTGCTCTTCTTACTAATCTTTTTGTCCTCTTCATCTCTCTCCTCTTTGATTCCCCTTTTTCTTCTCTTCTCTCCTTATCTTCATTTTCCCCTTATCTTCCCTATCTGTATGCTCCTCTACCTTCTCTTCATTCTTATCCTTTTTCCCTCTTTATCCTGCTCTCTTTCATACTTCTCTCCATCCCCTATTTTATTGTTCCTCTCCTTCCCTTTTTCATCTTTTATCCTCTTCTTCATCTTTCTTGTCTTTATTCTGCTTTTCCTTTTCCTTCTCCTTCTTCCTTCAAAGAGGAGGGAGAAGAGGAGGAAGAAGAAGAAGAAATGGAGGGGGGGAGGAGAAAGGGGAAGAAAGAAAGAAAGAAGTGGAGAAGAAAGTAAAGAGGAAAATGGGAAGGAGGAAGAGAAGGAATAAGAAGAAAAGAAACAGGAGGAAGATAAGGAGTAGGAAGCCAAGGCAGAGGAGAGGATGTGGAAAGAGAAGAAGGATATAGTCTGAAGAGGATTTTGTTTCTGACATATGGAACTTATATAGGTGGAGGTAAGGGTAGAGAAATCTGGCAAATATTGAATGGTTATTGTCCTTTGTTTTAGAAGAGGAACAAAAGACATCCCTATGTTAGTGTCGAATTACAGTATATCCAACTATAACTGATCAGACCAAGATGAGCTCAGAATGCTCTGCCACAGATCAATAGCCCCTATGACCATTTGAAGTGTTTCTCTAACTTTGCACATCCTGTTCCTTCTGAGTTAATTCAATTCTTCTTTGCTTAGAGAGTACAATACCTTCTTTGAGGAGGGCACGCTATGCTGGGTGGTCCTGTGCCAGCATTTCCCATGTCATACAATCAATTCTAAAGTTCTTAAAAGAGACCTTGAGAATGTCTTTGTATCATTTTTTATGACCATCTTGTGAGCACTTGCCATGTGTGAGTTCTTCATAAAATAATCTTTTTTGGCAAACGCATTTGGCATTTGAACAATATGGCCAGCTGAGTAGAGGGATTATGTCTAACTTGTACTTGTCTTTAGCCCTTAAACAGGCAATGCACACATCTTCTTACTAAATCATTGTTACATTTTGAAGGACACAAAGTGAAGACTGCTAAAATTGCAAGGGAATGGTAGCCTTGAGCCCTTGATGGTTTTCTCCATCTGTTTTTGGAAGTAATTTTGCCTAATGATTACTACGCTCATTTGGAATTGTAAATTATTCTATTAAATTTGTGCATTAAATAAAAATATTGTATTAAAGTTTAAGTCCTAAAGTAAGAGAGAGCAGCAAAGAGTAGAGAAGAAAGGAGGAATAGAGAAGAATGGAAAGAAAACAAGAGAATTTTAAAGGCTGGTTGGAGTGAGGTAACCCAAACTTCCCAATGAAATGTTTGTCATGGAGCAAAATTACTTCAAAAAACAAATTGAGACAACCACCAAGTGCACAAAGCTACCATTCCTTTCAAATTTTAACAGTGCTTCATTTGGTTTTTGATAAACCCAAAGACCCCAGCTTTTGGGATAAGTATTCACTATTTGACAAAAACTGCTGGGAAAACTGGAAACTAGTGTGGAAGAAATTAGGGCTTGACCCACATCTAACACCACATACCAAGATAAGATCTAAATGGGTTCATGATATGGATATAAAGAGTGATACTATAAGTAAATTAGAGGAATGTAATATAGTTAACCTCTCAGACCTATGGAGATGGAATAAATTTATGTCCAAAGAAGAACTGGAACTCTTAATTGAAAACCAGATAGATAACTTTGACTATATTAAGTTAAAAAGTTTTTGTACAAACAAAATCAATGCAGACAAGATTAGGAGGGAAGCAATAAATTGGGAAATCATCTTTACATTCAAGGGTTCTGATAAAGGTCTCATCTCTAAAACATAGAGAATTGTCTCATATTTATAAAAATTCAAGCCATTCTCCAATCAATAAATGGTCAAAGGATATGAACAGACAATTTTCAGAGGATGAAATTAAAACTATTTATAGTCATATGAAAAGGTGCTCCAAATCACTATTGATCAGAGAAATGCAAATCAAGACAACCCTGAGGTACCACTTCATACCTGTCAGATTGGCTAAAATGACAGGAAAAGTTAATGATGAATGTTGGAGGGGATGTGGGAGGGCTGGGACACTGATGCATTGTTGGTGGAGCTGTGAACGGATACAGCCATTCTGGAGAACAATTTGGAGCTATGCTCAAAAAGTTATCAAACTGTGCATACCCTTTGACCCAGCAGCATTTCTATTGGGCTTATATCCCAAAGAAATCATAAAGGAAGGAAAAGGCCCCACATGTGCAAGAATGTTTGTGGCAGCCCTTTTTGTAGTGGCTAGAAACTGGAAATTGAATAGATGCCCTTCAATTGGAGAATGGCTGAATAAATTATGGTATATGAATATTATGGAATATTATTGTTCTGTAAGAAATGACCAGCAAGATGATTTCACAGAGGCCTGGAGAGACTTACATGAACTGATGCTGAGTGAAATGAGCAGAACCAGGAGATCATTATACATGGCAACAACAGTACTATATGACGATCAATTCTGATGGACATGGCTCTCTTCAACAATGAAATGTTTCAAACCACTTCCAATTGTTCACTGAAGAAAGCCATATACACCCAGAGAGAGGGATGTGAAATGTGGACCACAACATAACATTCTCATACTCCTTGATTGATGTTTGCTTACATTGTGTTTCCTTTATCTGATATATTGTTTGTGTAGATAAGATTTTTCTTGCACACCAATGATAAGTTTGGAAATATGTATACATATATTCGATTTGCCAATATTTTAACATAATTAACATGTAGTGGATATCCTGCCATCTAGGGGAGGGGTGGGGAGTTGGGGGGAAAAATTTGTAACGGAAAGCTATGTAAGGGTTATTGTTGAAGAATTACCCACATATATGTTATGCAAATAAAATAAAAAAAAATGTTAACAGTGCTTCCCTGAGAAAGACAAAGTACCAGAATCTTCAAATTTTAGCTTTTCACTCTGGAAGGCTACTTGACAACTTATTTCTCTCTTTTCTGTGGTGACAGAGCCCTTTGTCTCATGGACCACTTCTGCCCAAGATGACTCAGTCTGACAGCCCCTGGAAGGTGGACAAAGGAGACCCAGCAAGGATCAAGCTCTAGTGTAGACTAGTCTATCTTTGAACAAGGTAGCAGAAAGATCAGGGACTTGTCTCATTTACCTAGAGAGAGGTCTTGGCTCAGTAGCAAGAAATAGTCTTTCTAGATAAACAGGAGGAGTCAGTGGGATGAATGTGACAAGAAGTGAGCTACTTTCCATTGAAAGTCGGTGGCTTGTTGATGTGCTATGTGAAGCTGAGGTTGGCACTCTTCACACTATATCTCAACCTATCCTAATCCTGACTTTTCATAGGGATTATCAGTACAAGGAAACAAATTTGTAGGTGAAGGGAAATATATTCTGGGGTCACTACCTCTGGGAATATAACATTAGATAGTATATAACAGGGATTCTTAAACTTATTCCATCCACGACTTATTTTCACATGAGAAACTTTTATGTGACTGGTTAAATAGGTATATAAAACAGGAATACAAATCCAATATTTACTGATAATAAATCATAAAGAAATTTATTTAAAAATAATTCTTTGGCACATATCTATCTATATATGTATATATACATACATATATAAAACATCATATATATATGTATGTGTTTATATATATATATGACTTTTTTTAAAGATGAAAATAAATTTGCATCCTAATGATATAGATAGCTCATTTTTACACAAGGAATTAAATCTTGGTAGAAAACTTGATACTTTTTACTGTTTCCAAATTTTTCACAGCCCCCATATTCAGTTATGTAACCCCTTATGGGGTCACAACCCATAGTTTAAGAAGTTCTGTGTATAGCCATTTACTAGTGCTGGTGATTTGTAAACTGGTTCTAAAACATTCTGCCAAGATATGTGAGAGCTGTATTTTAGAACCTCTTAGAAATGGTGACTTGTGATTTGCTTGAGGGTTTTGATTTTAACTGAGACTCACAGTAGTATTTGATTCTTTGCCCCTTACTCTTTTTAGGTAAATTATTTCATTTTCTATGCTTTTTCTTTGTCAAAGACCAGCACGTATAATTGATGAGGAACTTCAAGATGATGTTCCCTAGGTAACCTCACTAGTCTTATCTGCTTATGGGTTGTGGTTACAGAGCAAGCCAAAGACCAGCATTACTTACTATCACTCAAACTTCCTGATAAAATTGACTAGAAATTGTATTGAATCACTTGTACCTGAGAAGTCCAACTTTTTTTTTCTTTCATGAGAATAGGAAGAAGTCCTACTTAACCTTGGTTTTCCTTGCCCCAGGTTTCATAGGTTTTGCCTAGGACATCATGGTTCTAAGAGTTTTACTTTTCCTACCTTCTCTCCTATCAAAACAACCTAAGGATATGGTACTTAGAGCTGAGAAAGGATCTTAGAGATTGCTTATCTAGTCTACCCCAGCCTTCCTTTTATAGTTGAGGACCAGGCAAGTTGTCCCCATAGAGCTTAAAATAAATAATGCAACTAAGATTCAAATTCAGGTTTTCTATTTCCCAAACTAGTACTTTTTGGCTATGGTCATCCAAGGTCCCATTCTACCAGGGCCCCTTTTCTCTGGGGCCCACTCATCTTATAAATTTACCTTCATTAATAAGTGCATATATAGAAACAGGTGTGTTACTCTTAATTTTTACCTGGTACCCCTTGAAAGCACAATGCCTTAACTCAAAAGGTTGTTTTTTTCCAGGGCATCTGGGAGCCTCAATCCATTTGGGGACATATATGTCCAAGCAACTCTTTTTCCCCTATTCCAAGTCACTTCTAAGGCAGAAACAGAGGTATTAAATAGATTTTTGAAGATTCAAGAAAGTCTCCTTTCTGAAAGACAGATAAAAGATTTACTTTCTCTTCTCTCTTAGACCATCTTTCTGTATTGAATCAGATGTGAGGAAGAAGAGGAAAACACATTTAGCATTCTCCAGCATTCCTGAATCCCCAGTCATTAGTTGGCTGAGTTTTCAATCATCACAAGGCAAGGCATTGACAATATAACAAACAGTTAAAATCATGGCTGATGGATCTAATTTATGACAGGAAATATGGTATGACTCCTAACTATTTTGAGAGTCCTACTAATAAAAAATCTTTCATGGATCCATGATTTTCCTCTCAAAATTGATAGATACATATGTCTTGCCAGTCAGGTTGAAGAAATTCTATCCTGTTTTAGGAAAATCACCAGACATCATTTTTTTTCAGTTCCATGAGTAGTTTCCTTGCTTCCTTCCTTCCTTTCTGCCATTCTAATATCTATCTATATTGTCTGACTATCTATCTATCTATCTATGCAAGATAACTGAGGCCCATATATATTAAGTCTTATGTCACAAAGATAAATAAGTTGCAAAGATAGAATTAATAGTCCACTTTTTTACTCCAAATGCCAATATTCCTTCCTTCACAAAATACATAATGCTCACCTTTCCACAAAAGTATAAGGAGAAATACTGTAGTCAGACTTCTTGGAAGAGGTGGCATTTAATCCAGGTCTTAAAGGATTAATGAGACATATAAAAAGTGTTAGTTTTTCAGGGCTTCCACAGAATAGAGGCAGTTTCCCAGAAAAGATATGCAAGAGCTCAAGAATCTTTAAAGAAACTAAACCAGCAGCTGTCACTTCTGTTAACATTTACCTTACCCTATGACTTTGAGGGACAGAGGAGGTCAGAGCAAAGGGTCGTACCAATTTGGACGCATCCTCTCAAGAATTGCAACTAGACCGAAGCTACTCATTAACTGCAGCTGATCTCTTTCTGCCAGAGTCAGAAAAGGGTCTCATGCTGGTGATCTGATCACCACTGTCCCAAATTCCTCCCCTACCAACTTTTATAGTTAGTCAGAAATGGGATTAGTTGAATTGAGACTTTTAAAGTCTTTCTCTGAGTTACATATACAGGAGTCTGGAACTTGGAAGCTTTGATAACCTGGAAAGCTTATTTTATTGAAAATGTGGACCCAGATCTAATTTTTCCACCAACTGGTTGCCTGACTTCAAATAAGTAATTTAATCTTTCTGAGGCTCAATTTATTCAAGGGATGATTATTTTTCTCTCCCTATCTTGTGGGGGTAGATTTAAATTTAAATGAAACAACAAAAGAAAAGTCATTTGCAAATCAAAAATTGCTATAAAATACATGGCCAGTGAGAGTGAACTAAAAAATTCTACTGACAATGATGTGATTGAGGTTCAGCACCAAATGGTGAGATTAATGTAGGCACCAAATGGTGAGACCTAGAAGAAGAATTACCACCAAATGTTGGGGTTTGGCATCAAATTTTGGGGTTCAGTCATGTGAGGAATTCACAATGGCCATTCTCTTTGGCAAAGGGGACCTTAATTTAGGAGAAGTTACAGACAAAATGAAGAAGTAAAATAGGCACCAGGAGTGATAAATATGAAATAAATTTAGGAGAGGATACAGTTAGCAAGGAAAGGACAAGTTTCCCAGTAGAACTCACAATTAACCAGGAAAAAGAAATACTCCATGAGGTGGGAGTGTGCCACTAACTGACGGACTAAATCCATAGAGATGGTTAGCACCCTAAAAGAGTTAGTTAGCTATAAGAAAGAGCAAGACAGCACAAGACATAGGGGAGGAGATGGGAAGAAAGAAACCAAGAGGATGCTATGGTGGGCTAACTCAAAAGGATTCAGCAAAAATGGAGTGGGCTATAGACTGATTGATCCAGAAAATTAAGCCTCAGGGGTTTAATAAAACTTGACTTTCCAATTAGATACAGTAAGGTAGGATTACCTACAACCTTTACAAGGGTGGGACTGTAAGGTTGATTTGATCCCCATCAGTGCCCTTCCCTGCTTACCTCAGAGAATAATCTTACAAGTACTTCAGGTTTTCTCTGCCAACCCCACTTAGGGACCTAGAACCTCATCAACAGTGTCTGATTTCCCTTTATTTTCTTTTCTAGAGGCAATCTGGGTTAAGAAATTTATCCCTAATGTTGTGTCTGAAATCAAATTTGAACTCAGGTCTCCTGATCTCAGGGTTGGTGCTTTCCTCTGCACCACTTAGCTGCCCTTGATTTTCCTTTCTTGAAACACTCTGTGAGTATCTATGTTTTCTTCTGAATCAATGCACTATAAGCAAGAAAATGCTGAAGCTTGATGATACTGGCTACAGCTAGGGGCAGCTGGTTGTTAAATTTTCAGTGTGTGCATTTAAACTTTTGAAATCAGCAAGCCTTATAGGCACTGACTGATTTGTTTTGTTGATTGTCTAGACTTAGAAAATGATGCAGAAAAATTTAACAATGCAGATTAAACTTTAAAATGTGTTATATATATGTATATATGTACATATATGCATACACATGTGTATATATGTATATGTATATGTGTGTGTGTGTTCAGGGAGACTCTTGTAAAACCTTTACCAACATAATTCTGACCACAAGGTACAAGTCTCATTTACAAGTCTTGTCATTTTGTACCTAGAAGGGAATTCATCCAATAGAGGGGTAGTATCATGTACACTGTTAGATAGAGCTAGAATAGACCTTAAAGGTAACTTGATGCAATTTCCTTGGGGTCCTAGCCCAAAGCATCATTACACCATAGATGTGAATCTGACTTTTTCAAGGCCATGACAGTGGAATATGACCTTGGAGATGTTATAACAAGCTGAAAGGGGTGTTAACATCATAGCTTTGGAGCTGGGAAGGATTGTAAAAGTCATTGAATCTGACTTCTTCATTTTCTTTTTCTTCATATTAGGAAACTGAGGCAGAGGGATGATTAAATGGCTTGCCAAGGACCAAAGAGCTAATAAACCCTCGACAGAATTGAAACTGGTTTGGAATGAGGGAGGTATGCTGACCAATGTGAGGATTAGCCTAGCTAAAGTTAGAGTAGTTTAGCAAGAGAAATTTGGACAAGATTGAGAGAAAAGTACTCTTGAAGGTCATCTGTTAAAATACAGAACAGACTGGGAACAGACCTACACTTTCTTTACCAAAAAGAATTCCGGGGTGAGTAAAATTCCTTGAGCCATTAGAAGTTGCCACTTTTTCTCATAATTTGCAGCACTAGATAGTTTCCCAGAGTAGCAGTTCTCAAAGTATCATCCCTGACACTCTTTCAGTGGGTCTATGAGATCACAATTATTTCCATAATAATTCTATGGTACTTTAATTTATTATATAGCAATCATCAATATTTGGACAGCTCTGGGTCTCAGTGGATAGAATGCCAGCCCTGGAGTCAGGAAGACATCCTCCTGAGATCAAATCCCATCTCAGACACTCAAATACTTAATTCTGTTTGCCTCAGTTTCCTCAAATGTAAAATGAATTGGAGAAGGAAATGGCAAATGACTATAGTATCTTTTGCCAAGAAAACCCCAAATAAGGTCATGAAGAGTTGGACATGTCTGAAAGAACTGAACAACAAGCACAAAAATAATATCAATGGGTATAAGAACAATTCTTTGATTTTCTAGAGAGCACAAGGGTCCTGAGATCAAGAAGTTTGAGAAATGATGACCCAGAAGCATTGAAACGTTAAAGGATTTGTCCAAATCACTCAGCCAGTATGATTTAGAAGAGATACTAGAATCCAGGATTCCCTGGCTTTAAGCTTTACCCCATGCTGCCTCTAAGACATTGACAAACTGCTTATTAGTACAGGTAAAGAAAGTAGGCAGGAGGACAAAATAAACATTCTGTGCAAGTTCTGAAGTCATATTTAACAGTTAAAATCCCATTTCATGAATTATAACCAACACTCAGAATTTCTGGATGCTACTCAGTTGAAATTTGCTCTAAATCTTACTTTCTGCAAGCCTTGGGGGTGGATTCCAAAGACACAAGAAAATCTGTTTCTCCTTGATTCAAGGACTCACCTGCCTGCAAACTGATTTCTTGTAGACCCAGCTGGATTTCTTGCAGATTCTGGGCCAATGTGGGCATGTAATTTGTATGTAATTTGGATGGTCAGCGCCTACGCTTGGCTGGGGGTTTCTAGTTAAATCAACATAGCAAAGGAAGCAAAATTACATATGCAAGCTGAGACCAGCTATTGCAGGGAACAAAATTATGCCCTGGGGGCAAAAGACATTGCCTTTAGCAAAATAATGCTGAATTTAGAGGTATAGATTTTACATTGAAATTAGGGGGATGTGACATTTTATGAAATTTTCTTGTTTCTTACCAACTTGACAGCTATCAGCCTTTCCTCCTGTTCTTTTGCAAATAAAAGAGATGATTCTAAATTCAGATAGAAACAAGAGAGCAAGAGGAAAGGGTGGAGGGAGAGGACGAGGGAGGGAAGCTTTGGAAGGGGGTAGGTTAAGTAATAGGAGGGCAAGATAGCTGTGGAAGTAAAGCAGAAAAGTCAGGAGAGATAGGAAAGAGATACACACAAAAAATCAAGATCAGAGGTGGTTTTATTAAGTTAAAAAAAAAAGCAGGGGTAGTAATTATGATCTCAAAATTAAAGTTAAAATAGATTTACTCAAAAGAGAGAAAACAGGGAAACTATACTATATGTCAGCCATATTAATCAATATTGTTTTAAGCTATTTAAAATAATTAGATAGCATAAAGTTGGAATATTTCTGTGGTGTAAGAAAAGATGAGGTGGTGGATTTTGAAAAATATGAAAAGACAGATATATGAAGGAAGATGTTATCCACCTTTAGAGAAATAAAGGACAAATAAGTATACTATGATCTTGCATAGGTTTATATAAATTTATTTATGTATATGATTATAGATATCTTTAGATGATAAATCAATATATATGAATATATATAAACATATATATGCATGTATGTATATATATCAGTCTCTGTGTCATATATACATATATACACATTATAAATACATAGATACACACACATACACACAAATATATATATATATATACATATATATATATATATACACACACACTTAATTGTAGCCTTCTTGGGGGGCAGAATTAAATAAAAAATTCACAGCATAGAACAAGAGAAAACATACAAGTAAGATTAGAAAAATTAACCTCTGGAAAAAAAAAGTGTAGTATTTATTATATAGGCTTTCTTAAAATGGAAATTTATTGCTTTATATTTTGAATTTCCTCATGTTCTGTTCTTCATGTGCAATTTTTTTCTATTTTTTATTTGTTTAAATAAATAAATAAAAAACAAATAAAAGAGATGGAAAATATGCAAATAAGGCAAATTAAAAGGGGAAAAAAAACCCCACAACACTATCTTGCATATATTCTGCCCCTTTACCCCCAGGTAGATGTTAATCATTTACAAGCATGCTACTTTCTGTAAAAATCTGTTTCTTTGTCTGTAAGGTGGGAATAATACTAATACTTGTCCCACCCACATTACAAAATGTGCAGAACCTTTGAAATCCTTTTGTCCAATGCCTTCATTTTCCCCTTGAGGAAACGAAAACTCAGAAAAGCAAATGGAGTCTTTTAAAATCACTCATGTAAGTGAAAAGAAGCCAAATAAAATAAAGGAAAAGATTATCTGTAAAACACTACAGAAATAGCATCTAGTAATATCTTGAGTACAATAATATAAATAGGGTAGCTAGGGGGTGCCATAGAGCACAGAGTGCTGGACCAGGACCTGGAACTTGAGGTTAAATCCAGCTTTCCACATCATACTAGCTGTGTGATCCTGGGAAAGTCACTTAACTGCCATCTGCCTCAGTTTCCTCAACTGTAAAATGGGGATAATGATGTCACCTACCTCCCAGGGTTGCCATGAGGGTCAAATGAAATAATATTTGTAAAGTGTTTTTAATACAGTGCCTGGCACATCATAGATGCTAAATAAATACTTATTCTCTTTCCAAATACAAATATTGGAAGCTATTATCTTATGCAAAGATAATGCTGCTGATTTACATTTTAGTAATAATTTTTTTCTTTAAAGAGTAGGTTTGTAATGGGAAATCCATGCTTTCTGGCTCCCTTGAGACTGATAACAAGATGTCATAGGGGAGAAAGAGCTACACTTGGAAATCCTAACTGGACTCCCTCATTAGCTGTTCGATCCTTAACTTTTTTATCTATAAAGCAGACAACTGTCTAAGGCTGTGTTCTAGAATAGGTAATAAAATTTTCCTCAGAAAGTCTGATGCTGACACTGACTCCTTGTGTGATTATGGCCAAGTCATCTCTCCCTTATAAGCCTCAGTTTACTCATCCCAAAAATGGGGGTGGGGGGAGTACTAAAGGACAGTTGAGGTCATTTCCAGCTTTAAATCTATGATCATGGGCCAATGAAATCACAAGACGAGTCCAAAAAATGTTGGTAATAATAGCACCTACTTCACTGAGTCTCTTGTGAAGAACAAATGAGATCATGTACCTAAAGTACTTTGGAAAAAAACCTAAGAACTCTATAAATGAAGTCTCATATTTCTAACCAGGGAACAGAGCTTCCCTTGTGGGCCCTTGGGAGTGCTGAAGCCATGACCTTGCTCTCATGCAGTTTTTTTCAAACCAAGTTAGGAGGAAAGTCAGCTGAGATTCCATCCAAAGTTGAGATTGCATGACTTGGATTCCTGCTGAAGCAAGAAGAAGGGCCATGGTTCCAAGTTCTGCCGTAAAGAGTGGCCACTTCTGAGTCATCAGGCCATGATTTCCATCTCCCTGGCCCCTCCCTACTCCATCCACCTATCCCAGATACCCTTGATATTGTTGGGCAACCTGGCTCTGATGAGGAAATGTTCAGTTTATCTTGGCCAGAATAGGTCTTTGCTACCCTTTTGAGTTGTCCCCACACCATGACCACACTGTCACACCTTCCCCACTTTCCATTTTCCTTAGGAATTGTCGCCCCCCCCATTAAAACATAGGCCCTTGGAGGCCAGAACCTAGCCAATTCAAAGCAGTCAATAAATGATCTCTATTGATCTATATTATCTGTAATTCTTTCTACCTAATTATAAGCTTTCATTTGCATATGTATGTATATACATGTATGATTCTATCTATTCTTATTCACTATCACTATCATCACTCTCCCTATTCAACTATCTCAATTTGTGCATCAGAATATGTATATGTATATTCATTCTATTATTCCTCTATCTCACTCTATTTTTCTATGTATATGTGATTCATTTGTCTTCATCTATCCTTCATTATTATAATTATCTATCATCTTTTTTTTTTTTAAGGCAATCGGAATTAAGTGACTTGCCCAGGGTCACACAGCTAGGAAGTGTTAAGTGTCTGAGGCTAGATTTGAACTCAGGTTCTCCTGACTTCAGGGTCAGCGCTCTGTTCACTGGGCCATCTAGCTGCCCCTCTCTATCATCTTTCTAATAATCTACCTCTATGTATCTTGGTTTGTATGTATCTATTATTCTATCCATCTATAATCATTATCTATCATCTCTCTATCTACCTATCCCAACTATCTCCATTTGTGTATCAGGATATGTATGTATGATCAATATGTCTATTTATCCATCCATCCATCTACCCATCCACATCCACTCATTCATCCATCCATCCATCCATCTACCCATCTATCTGTCTATTCATAATCATTATCTATCATCCTTCTATCTACCTATCCCAACTATCTCCATTTGTGTATCAGGGTATGTATGTATGTATGTATGTATGATCAATATGTCTGTTTATCCACCTATCCATCTACCCATCCACCCATCCACTCATTCATCCATCCATCCATCTACCCATCTATCAATCATTCTATTTATAATCATTATCTATCATCCCTCTATCTACCTATCCCAACTATCTCCATTTGTGTATCAGGGTATGTATGTATGATCAATATGTCTATTTATCCATCCATCCATCTACCCATCTATCAATTAGTCTATCTATAATCATTATCTATCATCTCTCCATCTACCTATCCCAACTATCTCTATTTGTGTATAGGGTATATATGTATGTATGATCTGCCTATCTGTTTGTCCATCCATTCACCCATCCATCCATCCATCTATCTCAGTACTCGTGAATAACAGTAGCTAGAAAGAAATCTCCCCAGAGGTCAGGACTATTTCTTATTTTGTCTTTTTATCCAGAAGCTTAATATACTATTTGTACCATGCTAAGTCATGAATAATTACCTATTGAGTTCACATGAATCCAAGAAGGGAGATCAAAGAAGGGGGAACTGGAGGCTCAATAGGTCTACCTGAATATTAGACTTCTTTAGTGGAGATCACAGGTCTGACCTTGGAAGGCAGGATTGGGGAAGGGGTTGCTTTTTCAGGCTGACAAGGACAGCTGAACCATGCTTTGACATTGCTTTTCCTTGGAAATTTAAAGAAATATGCCCCACCCTACCTCTTCATCCAAACATTCAACAAACTCTGGTGTGAAAAAGACTTCCTCTAAAGTGGATACAGCAAAGGTGGAAATGGAAAAAAAAAAAAAAAAAAAAGCTTCTCTTAGCTCTTCAAAAACCTCAGTTTTGCTTTTGTCCTTCAGTAGAATCTTGGAATTTTTAAATTAGATGAGATTGCAAAAAAAAAAAAAAAAAAAAAAAAAAAGGAGAGAAGGAAGGGACTGAAGTTTCACCAGAGCTGAGAAGACTAATCCAAAGATTGTGCAGTCAGTGGCCAACCCTAAAAGGGAGACCTTGAATCTGAAAACAACTTGCTAATTAAAAGCTTGCTTAGAATATTAGTTCTTTCAAAGACTTACTTACTTGGAAAGGTTGGAAGAAATGGGAAGGAACTGGGTAATTTATCTCCTCTAAAGGCTTTATTTAGTGAACCAAGTCAAGTTCAATGATGACATAAGATTCCTTCACTTTTTTCTAAAGTTGGCAGTGTGGGAAGTTCCTGCAAACCCAGCATGAGGCAGAGGTTGGGCAAGAGATAAAACCAGAAAAGTGAGAGATCAAGCTGATTCAGCTCTGACTTCTTCTGAGCTACCTTTCCTCCTTCCTAAATAGCCTCTCTCTGAAGGGGGAAGGGGGAAATCCTTCTTTTGCTTCAAGGGTCAGATGAGGTAGTGCTTTATTAATTAAGCCTGAAGTCAAGAGGTAAATAAGTCCCTCCCTTCCTTCTTTGTTTCTTTCTTTTCTTCCTTCCCTCTCTTCCTTTCTCCCTCCCTCCTTTTCTCCCTTCCTTCCTTCTTTCCCTCCCTTCCTTCTTTCCCTCCCTCTTTCTTTTCCTCCCTCCCTTCTTCTTTTCCTTCCTTCCTGCCTTCCATCTTTCATTCCTCCCTCCCTTCCTTCCTAACACCTAATAAAAATGCTAGAAGCACTAGAAATCAAAAGATAAAATAAAAATAATCTGTACTCTCAGAGAGCTTAGATTTCACTGGACAGCAATAAAAACATCATACTCATAAGTAAATACTAAATATTGTGAAGTGTTTAGGGAAAGGCAGTGGGCTACAGTGGGAAGAACATTGGCTTTGGAGTCAGAAGTCCCAGGTTCAAATCCTGCCTCAGGTACTCACTAGCTATATTACCATGGAGAAGTCAATTAACTCCCCTGTGCCTCAGTTTCCTCATGGAAAAAAATGAAGGGATTCAACTTGAATGGCTCTAAAGTCACTTTGAGCTCTAAATCTATAGTCTTATGATCATTTCCTTTTCTAGTGAGTTCTACCTTTAACCTGGGCCTCCAGTCTTATAATACTACCCTAAGAACTTGGATTCCTCAACTAAAGGAAAAGAAACTTGTTGGCTACAGGGCAACACCCTTCCTATCAAAATTGTGCTGGCTAAATAAAAGACATAGTGGGGCAGACCAGTTTTGCTCTGCCAACTCATGATTTATACCATTGTTGCTCTAGAGCCAAGAGCCTGATCCTTCATTCCTTACTATTGCTCTACCTTTGCATGTATCTGCTACCATCCCTCAGTCCAGATTCTTCCCTTTAGAACCATTGACCACTCTTCCTAATGTTTGAGAACTCTCAACACCTGGTCACTTGGTTCCCATTTTCACATCTACTTATGAGCACTTCTTCCTTTCCATAATTTCATCCAGGAATTTTATGGTCTCAGAAACTCATCAGATCATCAATTTGGAGCATGGAGTCTTCCCAGAACTCATGTAATTATTGGGTCATATGTTTAGAGTCAGAAAGGAGCCAGTCAATCAAGTTAAGTCCCTTTATTTTATAGATGAGGAAGCTGAAGCTCAGAGAGGTTAAGTGCTTAGCAAGAGCCACAAAGCTAGAGAAGGTGAAAGGTGAGGTTTGAATTTAGGTCTTTCTTTATGATTTCAAATTCGATCCTCCATCCCCCATGTCACACAGCCTCTCCACCATAATGTCACAGCTGCTGCCATCTTTCAAGCCAAGAGACTCTGTCTTCTGCAACTACAACTTAGCTCACAAGAGTTATTGGGAAGAATAATGGAGATAATGTATTTCAAGTACTTTGCAAACTTGTAAACCCTGTTTGAATGCCAGCAATCATGATTAATGGGTTGGGTTGCTACAGCCAAAACCAGGTCATCACCTGGTGGCCACCTACTGAAGAGAATCCTCTGAACTCAGCTGGCCTGGAGTTTGGACCAAAGTTTCCATTTATCACTGGACCATTTCTGGAACATTTCCAGCTGAGTAGAGCTGAACACCACTCTGCTGGCATCAACTTAAAGAACCCAGGGTCCACACTACATCACAATAAGACAATAGAAAAGGATTTTGTAGAGATTAAAGAAGAGTTAATAGCTAGTAATCATGTGCTACAAGAAAGGATCCAGCATGTTGGGTCTAAAAATCTTTTGTAAAATGAGGGGAGCTAAACTAGATGGCCTCTGAGATCTCACCTACATTTTCATCTTAGTTCCCATAATAATAGGTTAAGCCACTTTCTCTTCTCTGGGTCTCAGTTTCCCAATCTGTAAAAATGATGGATTTGAATCAGATCTATGATACTAGGTCATCTAACCTCCTTGCATCTCAGGCTCATTTTCTGTAAAATGAAAAAATTGAATCAAATGGCCTCTGAGTTACCTTTCATCTCTAGATCTATGATGATCTCAGGCTCCTATGATTGCTAGAATATAGACAAGAAATATATCAGATAGAAAGGGAAGTTCTCAACTGAATTAAGGGAGCTAATAGTACAGTAGAGAGAGTACTGAGTCTGGAGTCAGGAAGACCTGAATTCAAATGTGACCTTCAGTTATGTGACCCTGGAAAAGTCACTTCATTTCTGTCTGTTCATTTCCTCAACTGGAAAATGGGAATAATAACAATCCCTGCCTCCCAGGAGTGCTATGAACATCAAATGAGATGTTTGTGAAAGATCACAGTGCTGGGCATACAGAAGGAGCTATATAAATGCTTATTCCCTTCTAAACAGAAGAAATAAACATTCTGATGATATGATATATCCTTTCAAATATTAAGTTATTAATAGCATTATGATGTCATTATTATAAAAAGCTCTCATTTAGGAACTCCCTCTAGCAATGTAAATCAGTACCTTTTTCTAAAACTTTTATTCTTAGAAACTCCAGAGAGAATTGAGAGCTTAAATGATTTGCCTAATGCTGCACAGCCAAGTATGTGTCAGAGGTGAGATGAACCCATCCATGTCTTTCCCTCTCTAAAGCCAGCTGTCAGTTCCCTAGGCTATGCTTCTTCTCAACATTTATCATTATTTTTGTTCATTCAGCCCCTGCTACATATTCAAAACTCTGCTAGGCACTATAGGGTAGGCAGAAGAAGAAATAGACATCACCTCTGCCCTTCTTATCTTCTAGTTGGATGAGAAATTAATCTGAGCCAATAAGATTCTCAAGAACACTAGGAAATAGGCTGGTACAGCCTAATCACTTGAGCACAACTTAGTGCCCGGGGATATATAGGACAGACCCTAAAAGTCATGAAGGGTTGGGTAGGGGAGAGTTTGTAATTTGTCACTTGTCAAGTTGGACTTGTCAAGGAAGCAAGGTCGTACAGTAGGTAGTTAGTAGAATGCCTAAATGGGCCAGCCTGAATTCCTCCTGACAGATGAAGGATTTGACATGGCTGCCCTCATAAAATTCATCAGACCTAAGTTGCTATTAGAAATCGTCTATTTGGAGCAGGAAGGGATTCCAAAAATTGTCTCATTCACCTTCCTCATTTTACAGATGAGGAAACTGAGTCACACTAAAATTCAGTGACATGACCAAGTTTTATCCAGTCATTTCAGTCATGTACAACTATCTGTGATTGCATTTGAATTTTTCTTGGCAAAGGGGCTGAGATGGTCTGCCATTTCCTTTTCCAGCACATCTTACAGATGAGGAAACTGAGACAAACCATCCCAGGTTAGTAAATATCTGAGGCCAGATTTGAATTCAGAAAGCTGAAATCTTTCTGACTCCAAGCCCATCAGTTGATCCACTGCAGCGCCACCTAGCTGCCCAGGTTTATGCAGATAAATGTCAGAGGAAACTTTTGAACCCAGTTCATCTGACTCCCAATTCAATTGTCTCTGGAACACAGTTTCACCATTTGTGGTCTCCCCGAAATTGTGGTGCACTGCCTTGCTTATCAAGCCTATCCAAATCTCCTCTATCATCCTGGATTCCTCATCAAGGTCCTTGGCCATGACACAGGTTCATTAGCTCCTTCAGCAACTGCCTCACAGGGTTCCTTGGATATCATCTTTCCCAAGCTCAGCTGCTTTGCTGAACAAGCAAGACGTTTCACCTTGTTATTTTTGCCCCCATTCAGGTTGTTAATAAATACACACTATGCTAAGCACCGCTGGCTCCAGTATGCCCTGGGGCACTGAGATATTAGCTTCTGACCATGCAGAGAAATTGCTATTACAGCCAACTCCTTGGGTTTTGTTTTATTTTTTTTTTCTAATTTTATTCACTTGTTCCAGGCCTGACAAGACTTTTACATCTTGCTCCCTCTCACCAACTTACTTCAAATAACCTAGAATTTCCTCTAACTTCTTCCCCCTATGATTCAAGGGCATGTCTCTTTTTAACTCTTCAAAGCTAATCTTCCTTATGGACCAGAGCCAGGCAGTTGAAAGATGAACTCAGAGACTAATGGAAACTTGGAATGAGGAGAGAAAGGATGGATGCTATAGGGAAGGAAAAGACTTTCCAGTTTAGAAGGCTGGGGGGGGATATGAAAAGCTTGAGCCAGATTATACAATTGAAAAGGCAGATACTTTGGTTTAGAGAACTTGGTCTTAGGTTCAAAACCTGCTTTTGGAGTTTGCTACTGGGCAAGTAACAATCCCCCTGGATCTCAGATCCCTCTTCTGTAAAAAAAAAAAAAAAAAAGGGGGGGGTGTCAAAATACCTGGCTTCTGGGGATCCTGTCAGCATTATATAAATAGTCCTATGATGTATCTCTTGGGGCCTCAGTTTCTTTTTCTGTAAAATGAGACAATTGAATTATACAGACTCTAAGGTCTTTTCCATCTCTCAATATGTAATCTTAAAATTTAACCAGGAATTATTAACTGTGGGCCCCTGAGCAGATTATTTTATCCTGTTTACCTCAGTTTCCTCATCTGGAAAATGAGCTGGAGAAAGAAATGGCCAACCATTCATTCTAATATCTTTGCCAAGAAAACCCAAATGCAGTCACAGAGAGTCAAACAAGACTGAAAAACAAATGAACTGAAAGATTTCATCTCTCTAGCTCTCAGTCTCTTCATTTTTAAGGAGATGATGGATTAGAAAGTCTGTGAGGGCCCTTCCAACTTTCTCAATAAGAAAGAAAAGAAAAATAACTGCTCTTGAGCAAAACACCTGGCCTTGAATATAGTTCTATATTTTTCCAAACAGTTCCCCAATAGGATGAATGTTTTATCATTTTTTTGTCATATCCAATTTATCATGAACCCTTTGGGGGTTTTCTTAGCAAAAATACTAGAATGTTTTGCCATTTCTTTCTCTAGCTCATTTTACAGATGAGGAAACTGAGGCAAATGGAGCTAAGTGACTTGCTTAGTGTCACACAGCTAATAAGCGGCTGAGGCCAGATTTCAAGCTTTCCCACCTTCAATCATTCAAGCATCAGGCATTCTTGATTCCAGATCTTGTACTGTCTCCGCTTCTAGCCTAGCTGCCCATAATAGAAAGGACAGAATCAATTAAAGTAGATATTGAGCTGATCCAAGCTAAACCTTTCATTTTACAGCTAAGGTAGAGTAAGCTTGGACAATTTAAGTGACTTGCCCAAAGTCACACATTCCTATCAGGAATCCAACTTAAATCACTTCATTACCATCATTACATATATCATTGCCTGCTCATAGAGGTTCAGAATCGGAAGGGACATCAAGGGCCATCTAGTCTCCAATCTTGCCAACAAATGACCATGCAGCTTTTTTTTAAAGACCTATAGGGACAGGAAACTCACTACCTCTCAAAGTAACACATTCTACTTGAAGGCAGTTCTCAATATTATTTTAAAGAATGCTTTTTGTCTTTCAATCAAGTCTAAATCTACTTTCTTGCAACATCCCCTCTGTTCCTCCTTTGCCTTGTGGAACCAGGAAAACAAGGCTTCTTCCTCTTCCAAGTGACAGCCCTTCAGACACATGAAGAGAACAATTATACCTTTAGTCAATCTATTCCTCTCCTGGCTGAACACCTCCCAGTTTCCTCAATAGATCCTTTTATGGTATATTAAGAACATTCACCATTCTGGATGCCCACACTGAAGATGCTCTCCAGATTATGAATAGTATTCCTGAAATATGGTGTCCAGAACTATATACAACATACCACATAGAAATAGAATGCAGCAATTAGCTAGTTTTAAAAACTATCCCTTATTCATTGAAACTTCAGCTTGCCTTAATATAGTCTTGATTCAGGTGGAGTTTACAATCTACTAAAATCTCCAGATCTTTTTTTTTTCCAGTTGTAATCGTCCCATATTTCTGAAGTACTCATATTCTTTGCAACTTATTATCTGATCATAGTTCATGGTGTTTTTTTTTATTTCCCATGTTGTTATGAATTTCATACATTTACAAAATTTTAGAAATTTTTTTGCAGTATCCTATTTACTGGTGTAATTAATTAAAATTACCTGGATTTCATACCATATTCCTGTCACAGACCTAGTACAAATACTCACACTGCTGTCATTCCCCAAAGAGCCCTGAGTCTGGATGTGCAGTAATCCATGATAATTACCACTTCCCATGAGGAGACTATGGGATCCTTAAAATCTTGACATTCAGATATGCTTTGCAATTGAAAATCTGCTCCAAGTATCTGGCTTCTAATTACTTGTAACCTTTTTAAAAAGTATTTTTTTCTGTTTTATTTTATTTTAAATATTATGTTAAATATTTTCCAATTTTTTAACATAAAAAAATTGTTCTCAATTTTCTCCCCCCTCCAAACCCTCCAGCAGTCATTTAAAAGGCATACAATATAATCTAATATCCTGAGTTCTAAGTCATTGTACCACCTTAAAAAAGATACTGAGCTTTACTAAATCATTCAATCAACAAACATTGATTAAGCATCTAATATGTGACAAGTACTACACCTGGAAATATAAATACAAAGAATGAAACAATTTCTGTTCTTAAGAAACTTACATTCAGTTATGGAATATTATTGTTCTGTAAGAAATGACCAGCAGGACGATTTCAGAGAGGCCTGGAGAGACTTGCATGAACTGATACTGAGTGAAATCAGCAGAACTAAGAGATCATTATACACGGCAACAACAATACTATATGATGATCAATTCTGATGGACATGGCTCTCTTCAACAATGAAATGTTTCAAACCAGTTCCAATTGTTCATTGAAGAAAACCATATACACCCAGAGAGAGGGATGTGAAATGTGGACTACAACATATCATTTTCATGCTCTAT
>JAJPUD010009602.1:29188-72782 GCA_023553655.1 Myrmecobius fasciatus
TGTTGAAGAACTACCCATACATGAGTTATACAAATAAAAAGCTTTAAAATAAAAAAAAAATTTAAAAAAGAAACTTACATTCAAAAAAGTGTATGCAAAGTATGTAAATGTGTGTGAGTGTGTTTATCATACAAATATATTCAAAATACTCAAAAGGATCTGTGATCTTATGGATTAGGGGAAGGGGGCCTTCCATGATACAGAGAGCAATCCATCCATGTCACTTTGTTGGAATTATTTGAATGAGAAAGCGTTTGTTTATTCCCCATCCTCCAAAGTGTACATCTTCTGCTAGGGTTGGGGAAGGAGGGTAGAGTCTGAGCCAAAATATGATCTTATGGGTCTTGGGTACACTGGATGGGACTCTAAGAAAGAGGTATTTAGTGGAATATTATCATGTGTAACCATGATATCAACCTCAATATGTATTCCCTTCTAGTGGGAGTTAATGGATTCTGAATAAATTATACAGTTCACGTATCTATTTGGAGACCTTTTTGAGATCTTTGCATCTCTTGTTGCATTTTTATAAAGTAAAATAAGGATTTTCCTGACTGCCACGCCCCACTATATAGAACAAAATTCTTAGTGGAATATTTGACTGTGATAGCTTAATACTGCAATATGACTTTTGGGACACCTTTTATTTATTGATGTACATGCATATAAACATACATACACATAGTGTATATCTCACCTGATCAGCATAAGAAGTAAAAGTCTGTGGCCTGATAGCAGATCTCTCTCTTCCAGTCTAACAAATTGAAGCTAGTTTACCATTCACCAATTCACCAGCTCTTGGAAAAACATCAAATTGATTCTGTGTCTGATACCCAAGTCTGAGGAACAATGACACTCATGAATAGACAGGCATCTCATTTCATAATACTGCAGTGATGAGAGACTCTCAAATCTCCCTGTGGAAAAGTAAACCCTTCCTAAAGTCTTTTTCAGTAATTAATGATATTATGAAAAAAAATCAGAGAACAGGACAGATTACTTATCCTGAACCTCAAGCCTGATTACTCTGAATTGGTTACTGGTTGTGGGGAGGAAGTACATGCTAGATAATTAAGATTTAAGCAGCTGTATGCATCAAGTATTGCCCTTCCCTCCCCTTCTTTCCACACACTCCCTCACGGGTCTACTCTGGATTCTCTATCAATTGTGTGTTCCTCCTTGATCCCTTGTATTCTCATGGGTGGAAGACAGGTTCTTCCCCCAAGCAGCTGCAATCACACTTCCAACCTAAAACCTCAAAGTGAGAACCCAAAGTCATAAGTCCAAATTCAAACAAAACAATGAACTTTCCCCCAAAAAAATATTGTTCCCCCCTCCTTTCTGTATAGAATGCCCTAATGAAATTAAAATGGGTTTGAACCCAGTTTTGTTGACTTGGGACTATGGGTGTATCATTGAAAAGCGCCTCAGAGATCATCTATTCTCATTCCTTCATTTTACAAATGATGAAAATGGAAGGATGAATTAGGGTTAAATAAATGACCCAAGGTCACATAGATAGTGAGTGGTCAAACTAGATTTGAACCCAAGGCTTCTGACTCCAAACTCTGTACAATTTTCACTGTTCCTATGAACACAGTTTTGTCTCAACCACTAGCATGGGCAGCTAAAGGGAGAAACTCCAAAGTAGGATAAAGGGTAGATTTTAAATTTAGGAAAATTGATAACCAATCTAATAAGAAACATTTATTAAAACCATGCATTGTATCAGACACTGAGCCAAGGGCTGGGTATACTAAAAGTGGCAGCTAGCTGGCGCTGCAGTGGATAGAGTGTCAGACCTGAAATCAAGAAGACTCATTTCCCTGGGTTTAAATCCAGCCTCAGACACTAATTGAGTGATCCTGGATAAGCCACTTAACCCAGCTTACCTCAGTTTCCTCAGCTGAAAAATGAACCAAAGAAGGAAATGGCAAACCACTCTAATATCTTTGCCAAGAAAATGCAAAACAAGACCATATAGAAACATATACAAAGAAAAAGCAAAACCTGTTCCTTCCCTCCCAAAGCAGTCTAATAGATAAACCAAAGGGAGTAAACAGAGGCTTTGTTAGTTCATAAAAAGAAGCTGTGTTAGTTCACAAAATCCTTGAGGAATTCATTCTTAATGGAAGAGCATGTCTCTGACTAGTTACCACTCTATGAATTTCACATAAAAAGAAGAGGAAAGAACAAGAACTTACTAATACAAAGGTATTAGGCTTCAGGACAACCAATTTTGAGGAATTACGAAACGTAATCAGTCTAGTGCACTAAGAAGAAATATGAAAACTCCAGAGTGTGGAGGCAAACTGAAGTATCCTGAGGGATATCCTAATTAAAGCACAGGCAATTACAATTCCTCTGAAAAAGGGAAATGAAAGGACTGAGAAACATCTGTTGTGGATTCTTGAAGGACTGATGAAGGATGTATAGTGTGAGGTGAAAAAAAATCAGACCTTGCCAGCACCAAAGGAGCAGTTTGGGAACTTTGTTGGGCAAGACCGGTGGCTGTTGGGTATGGGTAGCTTCAGGCCGAATTGTTCAAGACTGTTTTAGCCAAGGGGATAAATAAGAACAAGTACAAGGATTTTTGGATAATATAAGGGATCATAGAATTATGATGGTCAAGAGATTTGTTCACATAGATTAAATCTGTATGAAATGGGAGGTCTTCTGTGTCCAGAAGGAAGGTGAATCCATGGAAAGAAAACAAGAAGATGCAGTATAGTACCTAATGCCAAGAGAATTTATTAAGACCTACTGTATATCAAGAACTCTATATTGAATTCTGGATAGAAAGACAGAAATAGAATGAAATCCCTGCTATCATAAAGCTCACATTCTGCAGGAGGTGACAGAACATTCATGTAGATACACTCCCCACACCCCTATATATATATATATATATGTATGTATATATATGTACATATATATACATGATAATTTGAGGAAAGAATATTTCTACAAATTAGATTTTAAGGTTTGCATCACACTTTACATGTATTATTTAATTTAAATGTCACCAAAACACTAGGAGGTAGGTACTATTCATTATTCTTATTTTGCAGATAAGGAAACTGAAGATTAGAAAGTTTAAGATATTTGCTCAGAATCATCCAAATAATAAGTTTTTGAGACTGAATTTGAATTAGGGTCTGCCCAACTTCAAGTTTGATCATCTAACCATTGTGCTTAAAACTTTTGGGACCAAGAAAGCTCTCCTGTAGGAAAAGGTTGGTAAATTGGACTTTGAAATTAAGTTGATCATATAAGTAGCAGACATTAGTTTCAGCCTGAGTTATCTTCTCCACATGTTCTCTCTTTGGATGCTCTTCCCCTCTCCTGTAATGGTAACCTCTGCTGGAATAAATCCCATGAACATATAAAAAGGAAAGGTCTTTTTTTTCTTTTGGTAATTTAATTTGCTTTGCTGTTGATTAAATGTCTTTTGCTTTTAAATGTGTCTTCATATTGGCTGGATAGGAAAAAAAAATTGGTGGAGACTCATGAGCTATGGTTTTGAATGGGTACAGAACTACAGAGTGTCTTGAAGAAGGGTAGTTATCATCTCTGGGAGACCATTTAAGGGGTTATAGCAAAAATGGCACTTCATATTTCTATAGCACTTCAAGGTTAACAAAGCATTTTATCTACACCAATATGTTGATATAGGTCATACAAATATTTTATAGATGGGGAAATTGTACTTCACAGAGGTACAATAACCTGTCCATGCTCAGATAAAGAATCGGTGTCAAAGTTAGCAGTCTTGGGATTTAGAATTCAGTGGGATAGTGGAGCTCCAACCCAGGTCCCTGATTTTACAGTTTAGAAAAATAAGACTCAGACAGCTCAGCTATCTTACTAAGGGTTTGTTGTTGGTTAAGTCATTTTAGTCATGTCTTATCTCTGTACCCATTTAAGGTTTTCTTGGCAGAGATACTGGAGGGGTTTGCCATTCCCTTTTCCAGTTCATTTTACAGATGAGGAAACTGAGACAAACTGGGTGAAATTAACTGAGATCAGATTTGAACTCAGGAAAATGAGTCTTTCTGATTCCAGACCCAGTCCTTTCTTCCTTAGGGTAATATACAAAAAATAGCCATGATGGGATTCAGAGTCAAATCCTTTGGCCAATAATCCAACAATGCACTAATTCTAGAATAAGAGTCACAGCTACTATAATGCTACCAATTAAAATATTTACTAAGTACCCAATTTGTGCCAATCATTGTGATCAGTGCTACAGATATGAAGATAGAAATAAAATCAGTTTTGCCTTCAATGAGTTTACATTCCTTTGGAGGATATAGCATCCACATCATCTGTTAAAATGGAAAGAGCACAGACACTTTATTTCTGAGCTCCTGGAATCATATCCACATGTAATGCAGTGTGATCCTGGACAGATCATTTAATCTCCCTTGGCCTCAGTTTCCTCATTTGAAAAATCAAAGAGATGAACTAGATGGTCTCCAAAGTCCCTTATACTTTTTCATCTAAGATACTATACATCATTAATTAGTAGGATTTTTTTTTTACTTCACACTATATCCTGGAGAATACCTCTCTCTGTAAGACAGTTTTGCTTTAAATCTATTCACTATTTCTGCACAAAATGGTCAGGCCTCCACCCAAGCCTGTTTGTATCTCTCCTACCTCCCACAGCTGCTCCCTGAAAATGTAAGCTGGGACACCCATACCCTAGAGAAAAAATCATTTAATAAAGAGCTGGCAAGCCTAGAAAATGCCAGTTTCTAAAAGAAAAGCCATTTATCCCAGGGAGTTAAGGGAATTTATATTCAACATTATGAGCCAATTTGCAATTGTTTTGGCAAATGATCTACAATTGGGGTGAAGCTAGGTGATTAAAGAAACAATGAAAACACAGAACTTATTTTTTTGGGGAGCTAGAATCTTAGAAAAGTTAGCCTGTTTATATTTAGGGATAAGGCCTTAGAATTTCTGGGGGCAACAGTGAAATGGGGGGAGGGGCTGCTCAAGAGAGCAGCTCCTAAGTCACTTAATCAGAACATCCACAAACAAGAATCTACTCTGGGAGTCAGAAGGACCTGAGTTTTAATTCTGATTTCAGGGCTTACTGGCTGTGTGACCGTTGGCAAGTCACTTGACCTTTCTCTGTATCACCTTCTTTTGTAAAATGGGAATAGCATTAGCATCTACCTCTCAAGTTGTGAGGATGAAATAGGATAATATCTGTAGGGCGCTTTGCAACCCTTAAAACACTATGTAAGCATGATAATCATGGAAATACATATAGAACTGCATATGTTTAAGATCTATTAGATTGTTTGCCCTTTAGGAGACGGGATGGAAGGGAGGGAGGGAGAAAAAAAAATTGAAATACAAGGTTTTGCAAGGATGAATGTTGAAAATTATCTATGCTTATGTTTTGAAAAAAAAACTTTAATAAAAATGCTATGTAAATGTCTTATTTTTCCTAGTTATTCTGATATTCTGTGAAGACTTTCAGTGAAGAAAAAGTCAATACCTCCCCAACTGGGGACAGCTCTAATTGCTTGCAAGTTTGTTTTTATATGTCATTGTTCGATCATCTTTCAGTTTTATCCAACTTGATGTGACTGCATTTAGGGTCTTCTTGACAAGAGATACCAGGATAACCATTCACTTCTCTAGCTCATTTTCTGAATGAGAAAACTTAGGCAAGCAGGGTGAAGGGGCTTGCCCAGAGTCCCACAGCTAGTAAGTGTCCAAGACTGGATTTGAACTTCTTGACCCTAGATCCTGCACTCAATGCACTCTGGTACCACTTAGTTGCCTCTGCTTCTATGTAATATCTTCCAATTGTTTTCAGAATCATAGATTGAATGCTGGGTTTCTAAACCAAGGGTTTGTGTATGTGTGTGTATTCTGGACCCATTTGGCAGCTTGCTGAATCATAAAATCATCAAGAGTTGAAAGGGTCCTTGGAAGACTTTCTTGGAAGTGTAGTAACTTGTCTAATGTCACTTGGCTGCCAAATAGAATCAGGATTCTGATCCATGTCTCTAGTCTAGGACTCTTGCCACTATACCCATTTATAGCAAGGTCTCCAATTTTCACCATCCTGTGTATCTTTCTCTAGATAGAACCCTGTGTCAATTCCTCTGTAGCTCACATTTCTTTAGTGAGATAAGGTTTTCATCAGTAAACTATGCAATGTGAAGATTATCATTATCATATCCATTTTACAGATGAGGAAGCTGAGGTCCATACCCTCATACTTAGTACATATCAAAGCTCGGATTGAACTCAAATCTTCCTACTCCAAATGTAGGATTCTTCTACCCATACTGTTCTCCTTGCATCTGTTAGAAAGCCTCACAAAGTCTTCTTGAGATAAGAAAGTAAGAAAAACAAATTAGCAAATACTTATTGAACAATTTCTATAGGAAAGACCACATATATACATATACAATACACACACACATACACATGTGTATATATAAATCATATTATATATACACATACGCATGTGTGTAGTATGACAAAAATATGTTGTTTGGGCCCTTTATGTCAGAAAAGTACATTTACAAGAGATCGAATAGAAATGAGAACTAAGAACAATACTTCTCTGCGAAGGGAGAAATACAAATAAGTGGCAACCAGGTCCTTTGAATATCCTTGCCCCTCTCCATTGTAGAATAGCACCATTCCCTAGAAGTGTCAGTCAATTCTTTGGCCTTAAGGGAATTTAAATAGTTTCCTGGATTCACCAAATTCAATTCAGCCCAACAGACATTTATTAAGCACCTACTGTATACTAAACACTCGGGAATACAAAGACAAAAACAAAATAATCTCTATCCAGAAGAAATTTACAATTTACTGAAAGCACATGATGCTTATACAGATAAATAAAAGTATAGAAAAAAGCAATTACAAGGGAGAGAACTAATGCTTGGGCATGATAAAGAAAGGCATCCTGACAATTTATCTGTTTTGAAAGAATCTAGAGATTTTATAAGTGTGAATGAGGATTTAATGACCTCAAAGATCTGAATCTTTGAACCTATAGTTCTATGGGATTGGCAGCTATGTGGTACAAAAGCCAGGAAGACCTGAGTTCAAATGCAGCTTTTCAGATACCGACTGTGTGACCCTGGCCAAGTCACTTTATCCTGGTTACCTCAGTTTCCTCATTTGTAAAATGAACTGGAAAAGGAAATGGCAAACTATTCCAATGTCTTTGCTAAGAAATCTCTAAAAGGGATCAAGAAGAGTCGGAGAGGACTGAAAAATGACTGAACAACAATAACAACCTACATAATTATAAACAAATCTAAGATGTAGGCCATGTGAATGAAGAGAAATTTTGTGAAGATCTTCCCACTTTTCAACCTGCAGCCTCCTTAACTCTTAATCAGTCAGAGCAGAAGCAATCCCAACTTTATCTTCATGGTTAGGCAGTTATCAAAATGGGTTGGATCTTCTCAGCCTCCCTTGGTTTTGAATGATAGCTCATCATTCTGCTTTGGTTAACAGTGAATAGCAAGGGCTCACCCCTGCTAACTACTTAAAAACTAATATTGGGTTTGAAAAAACGGCTTTTTAATGATACTTAACAGCCCTCCAGAAAAATCTCATTAGCAGTCACCGAATCACTCAGAGTTGTGAAGATTAAGGTTTGCATGCATGGAAGGAGGCCATTAACTTCTGCTTGTCTCTGATTTAAACAGGACCATGTGCCATGTGCAATTCTCCCTCCATTTTACCTCCCAGAGCTATCCCTTCCTCAATACCGCAATCTTCCCATCATCATCCTAAAGCAAAGACTTGAAACCCAGCTTTGGAAATTCTGCAAAGATGTGTCTCCCATGTCAGAATGGTTTCTTGCACAGCAGTGATGAAAGGTGTGTTTGGAAGAGGAGATTGCAATTGATAATTTCTTGGGAGCAGACAATTTATACAAGAATGACTGCTGGAGAGCTCTGGATGGACATTCCAGGGTCCAGATCCTAGGTGATTTCATTAGTGTCCTGAATATGGTTTGGTTTATGGATATAGATTCATGATTATCTCTAATAATGAGGAAGACCTAGATATACATCATTTCACTACAGTTATAGCTGTAGATTGTATAACATCGAGACTAATAACTTGAGTTGAATAGCACCTTGATGGTCTAGTACATACTCCACTATACTATACAAAATAATTACCTAACCTACTCTGTCTAGTGGGGCAGTTGGATGGTGCAGTGAATAGAACACTGGGCCTGGAGCCATGAAGACTCACCTCCCTGAGTTCAAATCTGACTTCAGATACCTCCTAACTATGTAAGTCACTTAACTCTTTTTGCCTCAGTTTCCTCCTCCTTCCAGTTGGAGAAGGGAAATGGCAATACTAGTTGTGTGAGCCTGGACTCTGCTTCAGGTTCCTCATCTATAAAATCAGCTAGAGAAGGAAATGGGAAACCCTTCCAGTATCTTTGCCAAAAAAACTTCAAATAGGGTCACGAAGAATTGAACACAACCAAACAACAAATAATTGACCAGTGAGGGAGAAACCACTATTCCTTTAGGTAGCCCACTTCATTTTTGGACAGCTCTAATAATTAGAATTTTTCCCTTCTCTCCCTACAACAGGTCTAAATTCAATTCTCTATCTTTTGCTTATTGCCCATACAACTGCTCCTAAATAGAGAAGACAGACAGAAGTGGTAACTTCTTTGTACTTTGGAGGACCTGAATTTAAATGTTTATTCAGCCTTATAAATTTTGTGACCTTGTTTTTATGCTCAGAGAACCCAAGTTTAAATTTTGTCTCAGTCTCATAAATCTGTGTTTAACATCTATGAGTCTCTATGGGTTCTAAAAATGAGGCAATTGGAGAAGATGGCCTCTGAAGTCTTTCTCACTTCTGGTTCTATGATTCCATGAAGTCTAATTCTTCTTCCAAGGGAAGGGTCCTATTCTAAAGCTTTAGAATACTTGAAGACAACAACCTTGGCGCTCCACCCCAGTCTTCTCTTCTGGTTAAACATTCTCAGTTCTTTGATTCCTAAATGACTTTGCATTATGATAGATATGGCCTCCCTGCTGATCTCTCCAGATTCTGGTCTCTCTCCTACACAGAGATGAAGAAATAATCTTCTTCAAACATAATTTCATGAGAAATAGCTCCATGAATTATGGTTAACCTGATTGTACATGTATTACCTATATCGGATTACTTGCTATATTGCAGAAGGGAAAGGGAAAAGGGGGAAGAAAAACATTTGGAACTCAAAATCTAATAAAAATGTATTTTGAAAATTACTTTTAGATGTAATTGGGAAAAAATAAAATACTACTATGTAATAATGATGATGATGATGATGATGATGATAAAGAAATAACTCCATGGTCAAGTCTATTCACATTAGAATGATAGAGAAAATTTACAAGGAAGGTCCAGTAGGGAAAAATGCTCATCCTGAAAAATGATCTTCACATTCAGTTACAAGAATCCATATGGAGTTGTGGTCCACAGTTAAAGAAACTTTGCCCTAGGGACATGACAAGAAAAAGACTGATTATCAGAGGGAGAAATCAGCAAATGCTAAAAATCAAGGCCTGATTTATTTTGGTTCATTGTCTAGACTTTAAAAAATATTAAATTTAAAAGCATATCATGCATTTTTTTTCAGAGAGATGGTTGTTAAATATTTACTAGCACACTCCACAGCCCTATTCCTCATGAATGTTATATTCTGACCATCAGTGATAATTATAACACAAAAAAAGACATTCAGACATAATCATTTACTATGATCTAGTCACCATAGTGGAAATATTGAGACAAAAATGAAACAATCACTCTCCTCAAGGGAGGATATGAATGGAGGCAATATGAGTGTGTTATTATATTTAAAAAATACAAAATAGTTGTAAGAGGAAGGCAACAATACCTGGAAGGATCAAGAAAGTAGGAACTTACACTGACTTAAAGCTAAAAGTTTATATATAGATATATATACACTATCTAGATTTATCTCTTTCTGTGTGTGTACATGCTTGTATATGTATATATATACACATATATATACACATATATGTATATATTGACATATGTGTATAGAGATATAATATTATGGATATATGTTTACATGCATGTATCTATGTGTATCTGTATGCGTATTCGTGTGTACATATATACATATTAATAAAGCTTTTTATTTTTTGGAATATACATATGCATAGGTAATTCTGCAACATTAACCCTTGCAAAACTTTGTGTTCCAATTTCCTCCCCTTCTCCCAGCCCCCTCCTCTAGATGTAAAGTAGTCCATTATATATTAAATAGCACATACACACATATGTATATACATGTGTGTGTATATTCATATATATATTTGTAGGTATAAAATATACATAAATTTGTAGGTCCAATAATAGTTTGTAGGTATATGCACATATCTATATGTATACATATATCTGCATTATATAAACACACACATCCATTTGTATATGAGATACTTGCCCAAACACATGTGTGCACATATGTCATATATGCACATGCATATATTAAAATATACACACAACTATATACAAGTATACGTATAAGTCCATCCAAGAAGGGTCAAAGCAAATGCTGTGTAAGGTTTAGGACAGGAAGGCTATAGACAGTCATTTCTCTCTGGGGGTGTCAGGAGCACTTCCTTTTATTTTTGCTATCCAATTTTCCTCCCCATACTCCCTCCACTCAGCTCATTAAATAGTTTCCTGCTAATAGGAGATGGAAATAGAATGGTGAGGATTTTCTATGAATCATGGAGGCAAAATGATGAATGATTCCAAGGGTGAAGGCATCCAGTGGGAAGAACATTGCCTTCAGATGACTGCCCAAGAAGAGTAGAAATTCTTGTGGAAGACATTCAGGGAGAAAGGAAATTTCTCTACTAGAATCTGATTCACTAAAAGCACTATTGATAAAGTCAGGGTGGGGGCAATCAGAATTTTTCTCCAAGGTGCTGACAAGGCTGTCAACACACACACTCCTACAGAAGCATAGAAACCATGGAGCTTAGCACCTACTTAGCAGAAATAAGGAGTTAAAATAGGAAACTCCTAAAGAAATGCAAATCAGAATGAATCCAGGGTTTCATCTCACATCCAGCCAATTGCCAAGGATGACAAAAAAAAATGAAAATAGTCAGTCTTGGATGAATTGTAACAAAAATGGGCACATTAATACACTGGCAGGAGAGCTGTGAATTGTTCCAAACCATTGTATAAATCCATTTGGAATTACAGGAAGAAAGTGTCCATCCCATTTGACTGAAGGAATACATTGTTGGGCATATAATGTAAGGAAGACAATTGGAAAAAAATATATTTCCATACACCAAAATATTTATAGCAGCACTTTCAGTGTGAGAAAAGAATTGGAAACAAAGCAGATGCCCATCAACGGAGAAATCAACTGACTAAACAAATTGTGGTTTAAGAATTTAATGGAATATTATTGTGTTGTGGGAAGTGATGAATGTGATAAATAGAAAAAAGCTTGGAAAGAAATATGAGTTGATGAAAAGAGAAGTAAGCAAAACCATAAAAACAAAGTACAAAATGACTATAACCATATAGATGGAAAGAATAACAAAACAATTGTAAATGAATGTTATAAATGGATAATGAATTAATGTAGCCTCAAAGAAGAGATACAAGAAGACACCTCCCTCACACATTTTTACAGTGGTGGGGGACTATGAGTGAAATATTACCTATAAGGTTAGAACATTTTTACATTTTGATTAGTTTTGTTGAATTCTTCCTCTCCCTCCCTCCCTCTCTCTCCTTCCCTCTCTCTCTCTCTCTCTCTCTCTCTCTCTCTCTCTCTCTCTCTCTCTCTCTGTCTCTCTCTCTCTCTCTCTCTCTTTCTCTCTCTCTCTCTGTCTCTTTCTGTCTCTCTCTCTCTGTGTCTCTCTCTGTGTCTCTCTGTGTCTCTCTCTCTCTCTCTCTCACACACACACACACAAACTCTTTTTAAAAAATGTCTTTGCTATAAGGAATAACTCTAAGAGTCATGTATTTGGGAATATGGGAGATGTATAAACAAAAGACTTCAATGAAATATAGTTTAAAAATAAAAAAAAATGGAAAATGCTAGATGCAATGTTTCCTTTCTTTTTTAGTGACCTCATCCACACCCCAGTAATGACTTTTTGATGCTCTCAAGTATTTTTTTCTCCCTCCCCACAAGGGGGAATTTTCCAGATATCCTTCCTTCCACTCAATGATCTTTTTTTTCTGGGGGAAGAAAATTGATCCTGGAGTTTACAATTACAAGTTACAGCTCTGTATTAAACTCACCTCTCTGAACAGTGCTTGTCATTGAAACGTCTACATTGCCAAAGATTCAACTAACTTCCATGACATTTTGACACAGATTTTATTTCTTTCTCTCTCCCGTTTCTTACTTCTTTTCTTCCCCTTTTCCTCTGTGCCTTTTATAATACCTCCTGGTAGAAAGCACCTGCAAATTCCTCTGTTGGATTACTTAGTCCCTCTTCCAGATAATTAATTAAAAGTCTAAAATAGAACTTTACCCAAATCCTCCCTGTATGTCACCCTCCAAGACATCTCCTCTCCAGTGGATATGTTGATATTTGCTACTTCTTGGTTTCTATTCCCTCCAAGCCATGTGGAAAGGCCCAGGTGTCTTTATTATTTTTCAAGCCCAGATGAGCTTTCTTTGTAGATAGAATATTGCCCCAAAGCCTTTCAGAGATCAAAACCTGCTTCTTCATTTCAGTAAGTGCTACGTCATAAGGAAGCAGAAATTATCCCATTCCTGAAATGGAGAGAGAGTGAATTAAAGGATCACCAGAAAGAGATCAAACATATATAACCATAGAATTATAGAATGTCAGAGAAGAGATGGGTTCTTAGAACATATCTAGATTCCTACCCTCATTTTGCAAGTGAGAAAACTGAGGTCTGGGGAGGTTACCCACAGTCACCATCCTAGTTAGTGGCAAAACTTCATGATCAAAGCATCATGGAGCTAAACCTGGAAGAGGTTCTAAAAGTGGTCTAGTCCAGATTTCTTATTTTAGAGAAGAATAGAGGGGCAGCTAGGTGGTGCAGTGGATAGAGCACCAGCCCTGAAGTCAGGAGGACCTGAGTTCAAATTTGATCTCAGACACTTAACATTCCCTAGCTGTGTGACCCTGGGCAAGTCACTTAACCCCAAATGCCTCAGCAAAAAGTAAAAAAAATAAAAATAAATAAAATAGAGATGAGTAGACTGCTGCCCAGGTAGTGGCTTCCTTAAAGTCACTCATGTAGAAAGATTCAGAGGCAGCTCATCAATCCAGATCTTCTGACACCAGAGCAAATACGCTTTTCACTGTGATTCATTTTACACTATTCCTAAGGAATAATCTTCACCCAATGCAAATCCTAATAGTTTTAAAGAGTCTAGGTCCTCTTCCAGCCTAACCCATCTTCAAACACTTTTATACAACTAGTTTCGAAAATCAAGTCAGAAGATCTTACAGTCAGTGTAACTTTCAGCAAATTTTTCTAGGACTCAATTTTCTTATCTGCAAAATTAGGGAGTTTTTCATGTACCCTTCTAGTTTGAGAACTCATAGATTCTCTCCAATACAATTTAACCAAAATTTATTTAATAAATGGCTGAACCCAATAAGTAAAAGTTAAATATTACTATGAACTTCAAAGGTCTTTTAGTAAAATGCACAGCTGACTCCAGGGCAAAGAAGTCACACTGTAGGTTTAGTGCTGAACTTGGAATCAGGAAGACCAGAACTCAAATCTAGACTTTGACGCATCCTAATTGTGTGATACTGAGCAAGTCACTTCATCCTGTTTGCCTCAATTTCCTAATCTGTAAAATAAGCTGGGGAATGAAATGAAAAATCACCCCACTATCTCTACCAAGAAAACACTAAATGGAATCACAAAGAGAAATGAATGAATAATACAGTTGACTCCAAGTCTCCCTCTATAGAATTTCACTTAAAATTCTCCATTTTTTAAAAAAGTTAAGACCAAGTAGAAGTATCAGGGAGGTTGCTAGTGTAGATCAGTTGCCAGCTGTGAAGGGTAAGCCTAGGTTATTTAAGGTGTTAGAAGGTGTGAAGAGAGAGTCTGATGCTTACTTTTGCCAGAGGTAGTTTCCATAGAAGCAGACATAGCCACATGTTGAGAAAGTAGAAACCCTGAATAAAAACATTCATTGTGTGCTGATTACAAATAATAATAATAATAATAAGTATCAGAAGCTGTATCTTATCACCCCCACCCCTCCAATGGAAACACAGGCATCTGTGAATTACCTCCTATGCTGCCTAGACAAACCACTAAAGAGACCTGCTAAATCCTGCTGTTTAATTAACAGACAGGGCAAAAATGACTAATCTTTGGCAAAAATAAAAAAAATAAAAAAGAATTAAAAAAAAAAACTAAAGCATGTTCCATTCCACTTCAGACACTTACCACCTTTGTAGGGGAAGTAGCTTGTGCTATCAGTGACTCAGTTTCCCCATCTATAAAATGGGAATGATGAGATTTATAAAATCTACCTCAGTGGGTATCTAGGGGGGAAAAAAGATTTTATCAGCTCAAAGTACTTTTGAGTTACAATAACTGTGAGTTTTTACATCATCATCATCGACATCATTATTTAATAGAAATATAGTGTTCCTACTGGAGGTAGTCTCTTTTTTTTAGGAGGGGGAAGAATATTTTCAAAGGCCATCTATCCTGCCCCATTCATTTTGCAAAGGATGATGAACTGGCGTGCAGAAAGCTTAAGCCCAATGTCACATGGGAAGTATAGCTCAAGGTCCAGATTTTAAACACATCATCTTAGAGGTCAGATAGTCCAACCACCTTCTTCTTCAGAGAATGAAGCTGAAACTTAGGGAAATGACTTAGCCAATATGCTAGAGAGAGGAAATGTCTATAAGAAACAAAACTTATCAACTTATCACGAATTCTATAGATCCACTGATGAAGCCAGGAAAGATTATTATTCACAATCTTGCAAAAATGGGTGTCTGAAAACAGGCACATTCTAAAAACTCCAAAGCATTATTTTTTATACCCCATTTCTGAAATGCAAGTTCCCTTCCTCCCGCATTGGCTGGGTACTGCAGAGATTATAGCCTAAATGGAGCATCTGTTTCCTTCAGCATGAGTCTCTACTCCTAATTACATGTCCCCTTGGTGTTGTCCTTATTTGGATCAGTCCCTTCCCTGATTTCCCATTGATTGGGTAGTACAGAAGTTATCACCTAAGTGTCTAATTCTCTCATTTGAATTTCTACCCATCATTACATTTCTTCTTAGCATTCACTTTATTTGAATATAATTCAGTCCCCTTCCTACTCCCACCCCCCATTCCCCACTGGCTTGGTATTACACAAGTTGCAGGTTATCCAGAGCCCCTAATTCTCTCTAATTGCCCCACATGAGTCTCCACCCCTAATTGCATCTCTCCTTGATGTTCACCTTATTTGTACATAGCTTTCTCCCAAGTGACTATTTACAACCAGTCGTAAGTTCTGTCATATACACATTTACAAGTGGGTATGTATCCCCTCTTCCCCCAATGCAGAAGAAACATTTTAACCCCATTTTTCTACAATGTCAAAGATTGTACTTAAACCCTAGTCCTCCATCTAGATTTGCTATTTAACTCAGTGTACTGTATCACATTGTGGATATATTAAAAAAAAAAAAAGAAAGAAAGAAAAAAGAAACACTTTAGCATGTGATCTGAGCTACATAAATATAACAAGTATAGTGGGTTCTCAAGAAGAAATGCGAAATAGATATTTCTACTAATTTGTTTCCAAGGGGCATAGATTGAAACCAGCCTCAATTCTGATGGAGTTGGGCACTTCAGATCCACAATTTTATGCTCCAAGTTCAATATTTCTTCCTGCTTTCTGCCTTAGAGTCAGAGGGCTTGGTTTCAAATAATGACTTCTTCACTTACCATCGGTGTGACCACAAGCAAGAAACTCAACTTCTATGTGCGCCTGTGTCCTTAAATTTAAAATAAGGAAATTGGACTGTATAGCCCCTGAGTTTCCTTTTAGCTCAAGTATCTATTGTCAATATGGAGAATCACTTAGGGGATTTTTTTTCTATCTGTCATCAAGAATGATTCATGCATTACTATAATGGAAGGGGACACAAGTCAGAAGCTATAAATGCAGTTATTGAATGCAGTCATTCAAACCCAGGCCTCAGGGCAGGTCCCTGTGCTGAAATTTTGAATCATCATGAGGGAAACTTCATATTAGCCTTTAAATTCCTGCACAGTGTGGACTCTGAAAGAAATGGGAGGAGAAAGAGGGGAGGGAGAGAAGGAAGAGAGCTGGAAAGAAGAGAAAAAAGAGAGAGAAGAGAAAGACAGGAGAAGGAAAAGAGATGAAGGAAGAAAGATGTGAGAAGAGGAGGAGAGACTGAAAAAAAAGGAGAAAAAGAGAATGAAAGAAGGGAGAAAGGAGAGAGACACAGAGAGAAGAGAGACAGACAGAGACAAAGAGAGAGAGAACAGAGATGAAAGGGAGAGGGAGAGAGAGAGAGAGGGAGAGAGAGAGAGAGAGAGAGAGAGAGAGAGAGAGAGAGAGAGAGAGAGAGAGAGAGAGAGAGAGAGAGAACAAACACAAACATTTATGGGCTGCCATTCCATCCTCTTCCATGCAGTATAAAAATATTTCTTTTTCTTTTTTTTTTTAATTTCCCCCCTAACTCTGCAGTGTCAAGGTTGACTGTAATAAAAGGTAAAATACCGTGAATAGAACAAGTCTCCTGTTGTTTGACACATAACCTCCAAGGGCTGCTGGTGAGGATTAAAGAGATAATGGCTGCAGAGCACTTAGAGATCCTTGGGAAAAAAATTATTGGAGAAATATGATGCATCCTGAGCAATGGCTATTTACTAAAAATGGCATCCTTCCTCTGCCTGCCTGGTCAAACAAAAAAATTTTAAAAAGCAGAATTCTATTACATACCTTGCTGAATTATGGGAGAATAATATTGGAAGGTCACAAATTTCCAAGTTATGGATCCCATTCAAACCAGTAAGCCATTACCTTCCACAGGAGATGAGAGAGGGAAGGAAGGAACACTGTATCTAGAATCAGAGTACTTGAGTTCATATTATTTTTCCATGTCACTTATTGCCTATGTGACCTTATGTAAATAATTTAATTTCTTGTTGGGATTTGGTTTCCTCACCTATATGTGGCACCTAGGTACTCTATCCCCTTATAGATAAGGTCACCAGAAAATTTATGGAAGTTTCCAGGAACTTATTCTGTGTGACTATATTCACCTGAAACTCATGAAACCCTACCTATATGTTTTCTTTTACTAGTCAGACCACAAAAAAAAGAGTTCACAACAAAAACATTCAATGAAATAACATAATTTGAAAAGTAGCAACATACAAACATATCATCAGTCTGAAGAATTTTTACATAGGGAGAATATTTACATGAGAAACATAAATGGAGGGTCACACTTAGAAGGAACATGCATTAAAATGTCTCTATGCCAATGACACATGTGATGAGGATGCATACAAAACCAGGAAAGCTTATACCTCAAAACTTTAGGGTTGTTGATATCTCCTGGAAATGTCATCATGTTGCTGTCTATGTCAATCATTGCTTCCTGATCACATAGTTACAAGTAAATCTCTATATTATATCATTGAAGAACTCTGAGAGGACATCAGTTTAAATCTGAACTCTATAATAATCTTGGATAAATCACTTAACATTTCTGGATCTCAATTTCCTTGTGTGAGAGATGAGAAAGTTGAACTAGATGACTTCTAAAGTTTCTTCTTGCTTTTAATCTATGATACTATATTATCAGTTTGTGGGCTACATCTCTTTAAAGGCAAAAGGTAGACTACTTGATTTTTGTCTGTTAAGCTGCAGTGACTAAAAAGCCTCTCTCAGAGAATGTTCAAAAGATTGAGCTTTTAATTCTTTAGCTTTACGTCTCACAACCAATCACAATTTAAAATAAAAGCCAATCAACCGATCAATAATAAGTTATTAATAACTTGTTATGTGCTAAACTCTATGCTAGCCTAGGTCCTAAGGAAACAAAGACCAAAATAATACCCTAAATACTCAAAGAGCTAATATTGTCATGGAAGAAAGAATACCCTTGCACTAATATGAAGTCTTTTTTTTTTTTTTTTTTTAATTTCCTTTCTCCCACTAGCACTTCTAAGTCCCCAGCCTTTATTTGACTGGTGGGCTAAAAAGTCCTAGTAATTCCAAATTGAGCATTTATAAAAATCCTAAGTTTCCCAAGTTCATTTTACTTGACTCCACCAACCTATTCCAAAGGTCTCTTCTGTGGGTCCAAAGCATTGTAGGTTTCCCCTAGTACAAGTACTCCTCAAGATCTTCTGAGATTCTTAAGCAAATAGGAGGAAGGAAATAGGAAGCAAAAAACAAAAAACAAACAAACCCAAAGGAAGTTGGACTGCAAAAAGACCCCAGCTCCTTTATTTCTTTTGTTTTGAATTCCTTCCTTTCATTTTCAAATGGAGCTGTTTTTGAAAAAGACTTCCTTGGCTTTGAGAGACTTTTTCAACCTTGGACTGCAGCTATTTATATACTTTTCTTTTTAATCCCTCCTCTACTTTTATGTTCCTCCTTATTAAGTTGATTGTATTCTCATTAGCACAAATAGTTATGATATGGCATTTAGATAACTACATTAAAAAAAAAAAAAAGACACTCCAAAATACTCAATGTTCAGTTTAGTATTTTATCTACTCTCATCTAGAATCATGGATTCTATCTGCAATCTCAGTTTCTGTGTGACCAGTCTTTCTTTTTTTTTTAATTTTATTTGCATAACATATGTGTGGGTAATTCTTCAACAATAACCCTTACATAGCTTTCTGTTACAAATTTTTCCCCCCAACTCCCCACCCCTCCCCTAGATGGCAGGATATCCACTACATGTTAATTATGTTAAAATACTTGACAGATCGAATATATGTTATACATATTTCCAAACTTATCATTGTTGTGCAAGAAAAATCTTATCTACACAAAAGATATATCAGATAAAGGAAACACAATGTAAGCAAACATCAATCAAGGAGTATGAGAATGTTATGTTGTGGTCTACATTTCACATCCCTCTCTCTGGGTGTATATGGCTTTCTTCAGTGAACAATTGGAGGTGGTTTGAAGCATTTCGTTGTTGAAGAGAGTCATGTCCATCAGAATTGATTGTCATATAGTACTGTTGTTGCCGTGTATAATGATCTCCTGGTTCTGCTCATTTCACTCAGCATTAGTTCTGATAGCATCTTTATATATGATGTCCTACTTTGCACCTGATTTTGTTCTCTCCCACACCCTTGAAGCTTTGATTGTTATCTTCCAGGACATATACCCTGGAAACCTTTCCCATGTCATTTTAGTCATAAATGCTACAGTCATATGCATCCTATCAGAGGGGAGGGAGGATTAGCCCTACCCTTATCCGACTAGGTCTAGTTTAAATGGCAGTGTAGTCCAATGAAAAAATATAACTAGAGTACAAGGATCATGGGGAGTAGCTTATTTCTTCTACCTGCTCTGTGTGTGACCTTGGGCAAATGTTTAATATCTCGGAGCTTCGGTTTCCTCATCTGTAAGTTAAGGGAGTTGCACAAGATTTAAGATGCTTTCCAACTTTAACTCCCTTGCTTTTATTCTTTATCCAACTGAAATAAATTTTAGCTCAGTTCCTTTCAGCTTAGTTTTTTATATTTTTAAAAATAAGCTTCCATTGATATTTTCACTATTAATTGAAATTTATATTTTATTAAAATTTTTCTCCTGTATTTTTTCTCTTCATTTCTGAGAGAGAAATAGCAAAACCTATTAATTTATTTTTAAAAATCTGATATTATATGACTATTCCACATCCATGAACCCTCTCTCTCTCTCCCTCTGTCTCTCTGTCTCTATCTGTTTGTCTCTGTCTGTCTGTCTGTCTCACACACACACACACACACACACACACACACACACACACACCCCACACACCTCTTCATCTCAGTTTTAAAAGAAAAACTGACTAAACCTTAAAGGTATGTATCTACCCTGTATTAGAGACTAAATTGGGTTATTAAAAATAAAAAAATCTAAAGCATAGATGTAGTTCCTACCTTCAAGGAATTTGCTATTTAGGAGAATCATGTGATCAAAGATATAAAGAGGGAAGAGACTTTGGGAATAATCTCGATGAATGGTAAATTTTATTTATATAAAAGCTCACAGAGGTTAAGACTTTTCCAACTTTCTCCCACATCCAATCTGCTATCAAGATCTTTTTTCTCTAATATTATCAGCACTCTGGGGTAGGTCCTCATCACCTTACATATGGACTGCTCATATAGCTATAAGGGAGCAGGGGGCATCTATCTACCTCAAGTCTCTCCCCTCTTCAATCCATTCTCTACTTAGTGAGAAACGTGATCTCCCTAAAGTATTAGTCTGACCATGTCACACTTGGTTAAGCTTCACTGTCTCCCTATCATCTCTAATATCAAACATAACATCTTCGGATTGGTGTCCAAAGTACTTCATTTACTATCCCACCACATTACTAGCCTACTTACAACCTACTTTCTTCCATGCCCACGTATTCTTTGTCCCAATGATACTAGAATCCTTGCTTTTCTCTTACAAGAAAGTCCACCTTCCACTGACCATTTTCACTGGTTGTCTCCCAGGCCTGGAATACTCTCTCCCCTCAGCCCTATCTTCTTTCTACCTTCCACTAGAAGTTCTCCCCAATCTTCAGTAATTTTAGTGCCTTCCCTCTAATGGATATGTCTAGTATAACTCATATATAGCTTATTTGTTATTGTCTCTCCCTATTGGACCATTAGTTCTTTGAGAGTAGGGACTGTCATTTGTCTTTTTTTTTTCCCCTCTTTCTTTTGCTTAGCACTGTACTTGGAACAGTATAGGCACAAATAAATGCTCATTAACTAATTGGCAGATATGGAAAGTTTGGATTCAGGTCTCATGGCTCCATCTTTAGTAGCCATTTCATTGGTTATTTCCATCTTTGATGAGATAGAGGATTCTAGGTCCTTGAAGAATTTCTTTAGGCCAAAGATTCTCAAATTCTAGGTCGCAATACTATACGCATCTCTTAATTCTAAGTGAGGATCATGAAATTATGATTTGTTATCAGCAGATGTTTGATTTGTATACATTTTTTATATCTATATACACAGCATTGTGTAAAAAGTTCTTGGGCAAAAAGAAAGAGTTTAAGAAGTCTTACTCTAGGTCAAGTTTCTCCTTTTACAGATGAAGAAATTAAGGCTCAATGATTTAAACAGGGTTATAGAAAAGTTAATGAGTAGAACTAGGATATGCACTCCTATCTTTTGGCTTCAAATCCAATTCTCTTTCCATGGTACCATATTCCTTCTCTAATAAAAAATAGGACAGGAAGAGAATTTAAAGTGCTAGAAGCTCAGAAGATCAGAGATCCCCTCAAGCTGGGAGGTAGATAGAAGGGTGGGAATCAGTGTGGGCTTCAAAGAGAAGGGGGTCTTTGAGCTATACTTTGAAGGAAGGACAAGATATCAATAGGCAGAGCTTTCAGGGAGGATGTTCCAGGGATAGGCTATATATTATGAACAAAGGCACAGCATCTGGAAATGGATGGGTCACATGGAAAATTTGAACAGGTCCTGTAATTCCTGACCCTTGCCCTAGGCAATGTCACCCACTCACATTTTAGAAGCAATGGCAATTTCCACTTTGTGTGAAAGATGGAATGAACAAAACTGTATATAATAGAGATTTGTAGTTTTGTGTACATTGCTTTCTTTTCCCTATTCCTTGTATATAAAATTTCCATTTCATTTAGTGTTTGTTAGATTTAGAACACTTTTTAAAAAGTAAATTGAAAGATAGCAACTACACTGATGAGGGAAGGGGACTACCATATGATACAATCATTAGTTGGAGGAATTAGAAATATTTAGCCTGGGGAAGAGAAAAAAAAAGTAATGAGAAAATGGTGCTGTCTTCAAAAATCTGAAGGGCTACTCTAAGGAAGAAGGATATATTTTGTTCCAAGAGATTCATTGCCTTCCTTTTTGCTCCCTTCTATCTTTGGACTCCTCTCTGAGTTTTCCTCAGGCTCCAAGGGGTCCTTCCCTGGAGGCTTCAAACATTAAACAATATAGAACATCTAACTCGTGCAATTAAGGGGGGATGATAAAGTTTCATACAGGACCATCCTCCAGTTCTCCTGGGCCAGACTAAGCATCTGTCCACTCTAGGGTAGTGTGGGCTGAAATCTTAGAGGTAAGGAGGAAGGATGGTAATGAGAAAAACAGAAAAAAGGAAAAGGAAGGGAGGAAGGAGGGAAGAATAGAGGAAGAAAGGAAGATTGGGGGAGTGAAGAGAGAGAGAGGCTTTTTATTCCTTCCCAAGAAATGATTTCCTAATTCCTCCCCTTTCATTTCTGAAATGTTAATGACTCTTGAACCTGGCAGAACAGAAACTTGGGAGCTCAGCAGGTTCCTATCACCTAAGGGGGCCTAAAAAGACAGAATGGATTGGAGAAGCTGCAGGCAGCAGCCTCATGAAGCAATTGATGTTATTTGATTTTTAATGCTTTGTCTGCACTTGCATATGTAAGTGTGGAAATTGTATTATTTGCAGGGGCAAGTGGTAGAGAACAGAGGCAGCTTCCTTTCCTCAAAGGACTGGGGAGCTATATCCTGGTGGCCACTTCTGGTTAATGGAAGACTTGCTGGGTGACCTTAAGGAAACATTTCCCCTCTCTGAACAAAATTGTCTTCCCCTCAAAAATACCATTTTTAAATAATTAATTAAATGTGCTGTGGAAAACAATATTTCACATCAATACAACCACCCAGACTTGTTTAATAACCATTTTCATTTAAAGTAATTTCAACGAATAAAATGTCATAACCATTTTTCATGCCTATTAATACCCACCAACCCCCTTCTGTTTTACCTTCTTTTTCATTGTAGCAAACATCTAAATCTAAATTTAAAAGTCATAATTAAGAATCCTTTTTCCAGGAAGAGTCTGGAATATTTTTTTGGTGTTTAAGGCAAAATTTATGAACTACCTCCTCCTTCCATCCTCTCCTCATGTCCTCAGATATTAAACCTCTAAAACCCTTCCATTAACCATATATTTTTGACTTAAGATGTAGAATAGAAAGAAATCCTAAAGCTCCTATACAGGATTCTGATTGCATCCATGAGGATTTGGATGTCCGGAGAGGTATTGTGCATATGAGTCCATTCTCTTGCAAAGTAACTTATACTTCTCTTTTTCATTTATTGAATCTGTGATCCCATTGGTGTGAGGAACTCCCAGTGTGAAAACTTCCTTTATCAATCAATAGTTATACTGCTTTACAATGAATAAGTAATCCTGCAGCAAGAGTTCTTAAGCTTAAGTTTGTGAAATTTTGTTTTTGTTTACAATTTTCTAACTATTTAAATATAACTAATTTCTATCAGCAAGATGATTTCAGAAAGCTCTGAAGAGACTTATATGACATGATGCTAAGTGAAATGAGCAGAGCCAGGAGATCATTGTACATGGCAACAGCAAGATTATACAGTGATCAATTCTGATGAACGTGGCTCTTCTCAACAATAAGATAATTCAGGCTATTTCCAATGATCTTGTGATGAAGAGAGCCATCTGCACCCAGAGAGAGAGCTGTGGGAACTGAGTGGGGATCACAACACAGCATTTTCACTTCTTTGGATGTTGTTTGCTTGAATTTTATTTTCTTTCTCATATTTTTTCCTTTTTGATCTTTGTATGATAATTGTATAAATACTACACCTATATTGGATTTACATATATTTTTACCAAGTTTAACACATATTGAATTACTTGCCATCTAGGAGAGGGGTGGAGGAAAGGAAGGAAATTGGAACACAAGGTTTTGCAAGAGTGAATGGTAAAAAATTATCCTTGCATAAGTTTTGAAAATTAAAAGCTTCAATAAAAATCAAATAAATAAATAAAATTATTTTCCTTTGTTATTCTATGTATTTCATTTTGTACATTGCAAAAATATGACTGAAAAGGTTCTCATAGACTTCATCAGAGTCAAAAGAGTCTGTTACACATGGCATACATGCATGTGCGTACACACACACAAACAAATCACATGTGGTTAAGAACCTTTGATCTAAAAGGAATGATTGTTTTTTTTTATTTGTTTTGTTTTGTTCTTTATTTTTTTAGTAACTTAGAGTGTTGAGGATAGTGAAAAATTAAGTGATTTGTGCAGGATCATGTAGTCAATGTGATTCAGAGATTTTGCACCTAGTAGGGTTTTTTCCCTTTTAAATAGATTTCCATATCTGTCATTTTGTCCAAGAAAAATCAAACCAAAAGGGAATAAAAAAATCAAACAAGAGAAACAAACAAACCAACAAAAAGATGAAAATACTTTTTTTTGATCTACACTGTTTCATAGTTCTCTCTCTACTAGCAGATGGCATTTTCCATCCCAAGTCTATTATAATTGTCTTAGATTATTATATAGCTGAGAAGAACCAATTCTATCACAGTGGATCATCACATAATCTTGCTCTTACTGTGTACAGAGTTCTCTTGGCCCTGTTCATTTCATATATCATCAGTTCATATAAGTCTTTCCAGACTTTTCTGAAGTCAGTCTGCTCATCATTTCTTATAAAACAATGATATTCCATTACACTCTTATACCATAACTTATTCAGCCATTCCCCAACTGATGGGCATTCACTTAGTTTCTAGTTTCTTACCACTGCAAAAAGGGCTGTTACAAACATTTTTGCACATCTGGGTCCTTTATCCTCTTTATAGTAGGGATTTAATAAATGTTGGTCAACAATTCTTCAAGTAGATTCACATAAATCATATCTTTCTCAGAGATTTAAAGCTAAAAGGGACCTATGGTCCAACCTTATTATTTTACAGATGAGAAAACAAAGATCCCATGGGGTTAACTGTTTTTCGCCAGTAATCTTCAACAAAGTTGTTGTTTTTATGTTTGTAATTATTCCTTCTATTTTTACATAGCTGTCAGTTGTGCACATTTACTCTTCTATCTAAAAAGCCCTTGTATCAAAGAAAAATAGTAAATTTCAAGTAACATACTTGTTGTATGACTCTGGGTTATGATAAAGAAGGGGATTTGACTCCTCTGAACCTCAATTTCCCTATCTAGCAAGTGGGTATAAATATGTTTCATTACCTACTTTATTTTTTACTGCCTAAATCAGAGTGCTTTTCATTTTCAAGTCAAAAAAAAAGAGAAAATATATATCATTCCTGGATCCTCTGTGTCATGAGAGTCTTTGATAGAAAGGTTCCACATATGAAAATAAATGATACTAGCTAATGCTCAAAAAGTTATCAAACTGTGCATACCTTTTGACCCAGCAGTGTTTCTATTGGGCTTATATCCCAAAGAGATCTTAGAGGAGTGAAAGGGTCCCACATGTGCAAGAATTTTGTGGCAGCCCTTTTTGTAATGGCCAGAAACTGGAAACTGAATGGATGCCCATCAATTGGAGAATGGCTGAACAAATTATGGTATATGAATGTTATGGAATATTATTGTTCTGTGAGAAACGACCAGCAGGATGATTTCAGAGAGGCCTGGAGAGACTTGCATGAACTGATGCTGAGTGAAATGAGCAGAACCAGAAGATCATTATACACGGCAACAACAAGACTATATGATGATCAATTCTGATGGTCATGGCTCTCTTCAACAATGAAATGTTTCAAACCACTTCCAATTGTTCAGTGAAGAAAGCCATATACACCCAGAGAGAGGGATGTGAAATGTGGACCACAACACAGCATTTTCATGCTCTCTATTGATGTTTGCTTGCATTGTGTTTCCTTTCTCTGATTTTTTTTTCTTGTAGATACGATTTTTCTTGCACAACAGTGATAAGTGTGGAAATATGTATACATATATTCGATTTGTCAAGTATTTTAACATAATTAACATGTAGTGGATTTCCTGCCATCTAGGGGAGGGGTGGGGACTAGGGGGGGAAAATTTTGTAACAGAAAGCTTTGTAAGGGTCAGTGTTGAAGAAATACCCATACATATGTTATGCAAATAAAAAGCTTCAAAAAAATAGGAAAAAAAAATGATACTAGCTAGCATTTACACAACAGCTTTCATATACCAATCCCTGTTGCAAGTACTATACAATTATTACCTCATTTGATCCTCATGATATCTCTGGAAGTTTAAGTACTATTTTTCTTGCTCTTTTTGGGGTACTTCAGCCCTGCCCAACTCTTTGTGAACCTATTTGGGATTTTCCTGGCAAAGATTCTGGAATGGATTTTTTTTAGTTGAGGAAATATAAAAAGAGATTAAGTGACTTGCCCAGTTTCACATAGTTAGAAAATATCTAGGAAGACAGATCTTCTTGACTCCACACCCAGAATTCTACCTACTGTATTATCTAGATATTCTTGAAAGGATGTAAGAGAAACAGGGGTTAGCTATGTGACTGCTTTGGAATAGGGAACTCCCAGGTGAGGAAGCACTACCTACTGATGTAGGTCAATAGAGCTAATTATTTATTAGTTTTTGAACATTGTCATTTATACCTTGAACACTGATAGGTAAAATGATAGCTAGAGTTATAAATCCAGTATCTGTCAGTGATAAGACTTGAATCCAAGGCTTTCTGACCAGCTCTCGATTCACTCTATCATACAAAACTGCCATAATAATATTAATAACTACCACCACAGCAAAATGATGACAATGGTGTTGATACTCATAATTAGCATTTATATAGTGCTGTAAAATATTACACAGCACTTTATATAGACCATATAGATTATATATATCTAGAGAGAGAGAGACAATCTCATCTGGTCTTTATAATATTCTTGCTATTATTTTCTCCATTTTACAAAATAAGGAAACTGAGACTGAAAAGTTACATGATTTTTACCAGAATCATACTACTAAGTATCTATAGCCAATACTGGAGGGAAACCACATTTTAAAAGTCCAAAGTCTAAAATTAACACAAGGCACAATGTTTGTGGATTCAGAAATATACCCAGTTCCATTGTACACTTTGGTCCATAGTCTCTGTTGGAGAGGTTCTGGACCAGGCTCTCCTTGTGCCAGCAGATGGAAAGTGACAGAAACAAGTGATCCCTCTCCCTCCAAGACTTCATAGCTTGAGGCTCCAAAACCTAGGAGTTCCCTTTGGTGGGATGTACATGACAACCCACTTTTATTCAAAGGACAACCCAAACAAGTCTGGCAGCGGGGTAATTAGCTGGGTTCCTGGGCAGACTGGCTTTTGGCACTGATGGATGGAGAGAGGAAGCCAGAAATGACAACAGGAATGTCAGAGACAAACTTTGTACATGCAGCAAGAGCAGAAGCTTCAGGCATAGATTTGATAACAGGGTCTGCCCAGAGGCAAAATCTTCAAACAGACAAAGCTTGTAATATTGGCAAGGATTCCTTCTCCGCCCTTCATTTATTCCATTTATTCAACAAACATTTAATGAGTTACAAAGCCCTGTGCTGAGTGCTGAAGGAGATAGAAAGATTAATAAAACACAGACTCTGACTTGGTAGGAGCTACACATCTACTAAGGGAATGGGGTATTTTTATAGAAAAAGTGGTATAATCAAAGGATTCAGAACTGGGTGGGACTTTAAAACCGAATGTCAGAGCTGGGAGGAGTCTTACAATAGGAGATGTCAGAGCTGGGAGGGAGCTTAGAACAGAAGTTAGAACTGGGAAGGACCTTAGAAACAGGATGTCAGAGCTGGGAAGGGAAGGTCAGAGCTGGAAGAGTCATTAAAATAGAGAATATCAAAGATGGAAAGAACCTTAGAACAAAGAATGTCAGAACTGAGAGGGACCTTAGAACAGGGGATGTCAGAGCTGGGAGGAGCTTGAAACAGGGGATGTCAGAGCTGGGAGGGAGCTTAGAACAAGGAATATCAGAATTGAGCAGAACATTAGAACAGTGACTATTAGAGAAAGGAAGCATATTTACAGATCATCGTAGCCAACCACAGATGAAGTAGCTGTGACCCAGAGAGAAATGGGATTGCCAAGGTCACCCATCAAAGAATCAAGCCTTGATTTTCCAAATCTAATTCACATTCCTCTGCGCCATACCACCATTCAATGCAGATAAGCAGGTAATACCAAAGGGGAACAAAATAACAAAAGCAATAAGGACTACAGCTACTTAGATTCTCACTGGATCAGTGGCTTTCCTCCAACCAAGTATCTTCCCTGCAACCACTTGGTTAATGAGTTCTTACTATGTGCTGTTACTGTGTTAAGCATTGAGGATACAAAGAAAAACTATTTACAAGACCTCTGCCCATAAGAAGTTCATATTCTGATAAGGTGAGATAATATACAATATATAAACACAATATTACACAAAATACATACAGTGTAAATGGAGGTGATTTCAGAGGAAAAGGACTCTCTGGTAAAAGAAGGTGAGGGTGAGGAGTGGGGAAGAGAGATTAGGGAAGGTTTGCTACCAAAGGTAGGTTTGGGGCTGAGTCTTTGTGGAAATCAGGGAAACCAGGTACAGAAACAAGGGTAAAAAAAATATCAGAAATGGTGAAAAGGCATCTAGTCAGTGGTAGAGTGTAGCAATCAAGGAATAGAAAGAAAGCCATATTGCTGGATTATAAAGTATAAAAAGATTAGAAACATAAAGGGTCCAGATTGTGAAAGACTTTAAAAGCTAATCAGAAAATTTTCTATTTGATTATGGACACACTATTGTTGTTATTCAGTTGAGTCCAACTCTTCAGGACTCCATTTGAGTTTTTCTTGGCAAAGACCCTGGAATAGTTTATCATTTCCTCCTCCAGATTATTTTACAGATGAGAAGACTGAGGCAAATATGGGTAAGTAATTTTCCTAGGGACACACTTGTGAGTGTCTGAGGCCATATTTGAACTCAAGTCTTCCTGACTTCAGGCTTGATCCTCTATCCACTGTATTATCTAGCTACCCTAGAGATAGATACAAGGGAACCACTAGAGTCACAGGAGTGATGTAGCTTGACCTGAGCTTTAGGCAAAATGACTTTATAGTTGAGTGGTGGATCAACTAGAATGAGAAGAGACTTGAAACAAGGAGGCTAAGCAAGAAGCCATTATAATAGTTTAGGGAGAGAAACAGCTTTGTTAATGTCACTGTAATTATGAGCAACATGGGAGGCATAAAATGGGGAAACATATACTGCTCATAGATGTTTGCCACCATTAAGAAGGGTGTACTAAACAGGGTCTAAACAGGATGTTTCCTATCCCAATTTCTTTCACATCCTCTCCCCATCTCCCATGATAGTGAAGTCAAAAGATGCCTTTTTTTTTTTTTAGCAGATGTCAGTCACAGTGTTGATGGCACAAAGCCCTCAGAATGTATAGAAAGGCTGTCGACAATGGGATCCATACTTGAAGAGTCTGATTTAACTATCTAAAATGAAAAAAAAAATCAAATGGATTAGAATATATTATTCTCATGAATGATCTGTCCATTGAGACCATGGACAGGCATTGTAGAGGAACAATGAGTTGGGTCCAAAACTGAATAGAAATAAGTTAATTTGGATTATTACAGCACAAAGAGAAGTGGCTTTGAAGTTAAATGACCTGGGTTCAAAGCCTGCCTCCAGTGTTTACAACTTGTATGGCCTTATGTCATTTATACTGTCTCACTTTTCTCATCTATGACTACATAACCACTGAGGTCCATTCCAATTCTAGATATATGACACTATGGAATAGGATAATGCTTTTAATAATACCCAAACTTCTGAAAATAAAGGCCACTGTCTTTAATGCCATTATTATCTCAATGACACTCTCTTTTTTGTGAAACATGGGACGACCCAAGGAAAAGAGAGAGCTCCATGATAGCCGTAAATTGACAGAAACTTAAAACCAATGATAATTTTGTTGGAAAATGTGGTATAATAAATGTCACTTGGGAAATCTGTGATTGGGAAAGAAGGTAGGTTAGTCATAGAAGAGAGCAAAGATTACAGAGGAATAGCTCAAGGGCTATCTACATATACAATGTTAAAAGACCTAGAGGGAAGCCTCCAGCTTTTTTTTTTTTTTTTTTTGATAGATTCTCTTTGATGGATTTGTGTGAAGATAAGAACAAGAATCACACAAGATGAGAAGTCATAATGTGACTTCAGTATGCGGTATTGAAGGGACCATCCACACCAACAAAGTCACACTGTAATTAAAATATTGAAGACAATTAGATGATTAGATGAAATCCTTCAAGTTCACTCCTAACTCTATATTCTTTCAGATTTTCCTACTTCCATTCTTCTAAGACCAACTCCAGATCCACTATTATCTTTCAAGATGCCCCAAAGCACTTCATTCCCAGGCCTTATCACCATGGCTTGATTTTGCTTACTTTCCTTACCACAGAAATTCTGTTCTATATCTCAGATTTATCAGGACATCAGCCCTTCAAAGTAACAACTGATTAGTTTAACCTGTTCAGAAATGGTTATGAGAAAGGATTAAAGGTCCATATTGGCAGTGTGATAGACAGACACAAACTGATAGGCAGACAGAAAGATAGATAGATAGATAGATAGGAGATAAATTATGGAGATGTGGATAAATCAATGAAGTACTTATTGAGCACTTAATTTTGTTTCAGGAACACTGTTAAGCTCTGGAGATGGGAAAACAAACAATACAGACAGTTCTTGCCTTCAAAGAGTTTATGTTCTAATAAAGAAAGACAGGAACCAGAAAAGTTAGTACTGGAGAAAGGCAGAAGTACTGGGTAAAGTGAAGAAGGAATAAGAAAGGAAATTAGTGGAAACAAAATTTGAGTGAAGTAAAGCATGATGTAAACTTAAAGGAGAGATTTGTTTCTTCAAACTGATTAGCAAGGAGTGGAGAAAAAAAAGGAAGAGGGGAAGGAAGAGGAGGAGGAAGAAGAGTAGGAGGAAGAGGAGGAAAGAAAAGAAGAGGAGAAGTGAAAAGGGAGTAAGAGGAGAAGGAAGAAAAGGAAGAGAAGGGAGTAATAGGAAGAAGAGAAAGAAAAAAGGAGGAGAATAAGTGAAGGAGAAAGGGGGAAAAAAGAGAAGGAGGAGACAGCAGAGAAGGAGAAAAAGACAAGGAAAGGAGAGTTTGATGTTAGAAACCCTGTATTCAGATCCTGCCTCTTTGCTTACTACTTTAATACGTTTGGGCAAGTCACTTAAGCTCTTTAGGTCTCAGTTTCCTCCTCTGTAGATAGAAGAGATTGGGTTTTGATAACCTTTCCAACTCTAAATCTATGACCTTCTGACCCATTTCCTCTTTGCATTTGGACTGAGCTACATTCTCTATCCTAATCTCCTGAATCAGGATTCAAGCATCTTTGTAACTATTCCTGTGGCCTTGGGTGAATGGAGGAGATCTGGAACCCTATGTTTCCTTCTAATTCTAAGTTTAGGATCCTGTCTGACCAGAAAGGTGAATTTATTTGTTAGTGAGAAAAATTACCTACTAATATAGATAGGGATTTTTCCTATAACCCAAAGACTTGGAGACTTTCCCAAAGATCCTGATAGATAGAATGGTGTACCCAAAGTCATATATAACTATATATGTCAAAGGCAAGACTTAAATCCATGTCATCCTTTTGCTGAGCAAGCTCCTTAACCTGTAAGATACAGGGTCTTTCCCCATGAACCTGTAATACTGAGAATTCCAGGTTGAATAAAAACCTGGAGAGATTTACATGAAGAGATACAAAGTGAAATGAGCAAAACCAGGAAGACATTGTAGACAGTAACAATATGTGATAATCAACAATTATTGATTTTAGTTATTCTCAGCAATTTAATGATCCAAGACAATTCCAAAGGTCCCATGAAGGAAAAAATGCTATTCATGTCCAGAGAAAGAATTGATGGAATCTAAATGCAGATTGGAGCACACTATTTTCACTTTTTCCTCCCCTTTTGGTCTGCTGCTTCTTTTACAAAATGGCTAATATGAAAATATGTTTTACATGATTGCATATATATATATATATATATATATATATGATCCATATCAAATTGCTTATTATCTTATGGAGGAAGGAATTGAAGTAGGTAGGGAGAAAATTTGGAACTCAAAAATTTTAAATAAATATTAAAATCTGTCTTCACACATAATTAGAAAAAATAAAATACTATTAAAATTTTAGGCTAGATAAACAGGAGAGGAGGGCTTGGGAATAGGGATGATGGAGGGGAAAGGTCATGTTTTGAAGCAAAAATCCTTCAGACTGCTTGTAAATATCATTTACCTAATTGATTCCCCAGTGTAGACTCATTCTATTTTTTTCCCTTAAATGAATGAAAAAGCATTATTAAGCGCTTGCTTTGTGCCAAACATTATACATAATTTCCTAAATTATCAACTTTTAACATGATAGTGTCAAATTCTGACCCGATGCCATGTTATTTGCCCAGTGCACTATAGGTAACATCTGTTGTTGCCTTTAATGATGAACTTAATCCCTAGCATCTTTAAAAATAGAAACTTAGCATCATTGATTTAAAACTGGCAAGGATTTCACAGGTCATTTATTCTAAAATCCCATTTTATAGAGAAAATAAATGAAGAGCATGTGCTATTTGATAAGCACCAAGAGTTCTATTGCCTTTGGTGGTGAACCATTGCTACTCAAGTACATTCTCAAGGGCTGGCTGACCCTCTAACTTGAGATCCAGCTTAAAGGAAAAGCTTCCTGGTAGGGTTTATCATTCTCCCTGGTTGGTCATCTTGTTCCTCCTTTCATGCTTTTAGGAAGCTTTTTGGATTCTCTGCCAGCTGCGGTGGGAGGTGGGAAAACAAACAGATAAACTAAGAGCCAGTTGGGAAGCAAGGAGGAAACAGCAAATTATGCTCTTAGAGACCCTGGACTTGATTCTCTATTTTTACCTTCCCACTTTCTATGTCATTCAGATGAGAGCACAGCCAGCCTTCTAAGAAAGGGAGATTCCTAGAATTTGAGGGAAGGGTGGCAGATGGAGAAAGAAGGGGTCAACCCTGAAATCAATGGCAGACAACAGGGATGTTCTGCAAAGGGACTCTCTAGATTGATGGTGCTAAATTAGTAGAGCCATCAGATAGCCCAGAAGGAAGATCCAAATCTGTCCTTATTTTTCATATGCTTTCCTCTATTGCCCAATGGAATCACTTCCCCACCTCCAACTGGAGTTTTTGGTGAGCTTCTGACAAAGATCTTTCTCACAATCCAAGTCTACCTAGGGTTATTGCCTCACAACCATTTACTTTCTTGGTTTGCTTGCCTTACCATTTCCTGTCGTTCTCCTACACCCCGACTAGCTTGACTTCCAACTGTCTGCTGCGCCATATTATTTGGGGTTCAATTTTCTCCCATATAAAATGGTGAAAGGAGGTGTTAGACCCTTCTAAACTATGACCTTCAGTTTCTAAGATTCCTCCCAAGTCTGAAATCCCATGTTCTAATGTCCCCACCCAACTCTGATTGACATTTTATGTTATAAGTTCCTTCCCAGCTTGGATATATTTTAAATCTAAGGTCTTGAATGCCTTGTTAGGTTCTAAGGTCCTTCCTAGTTCTAAAATTCCATGTTCTAAGGACCTAGTTCTGACATTTTTAAATTTAAGGTCTTGAATGTTTTGTAGGTTCTAAGATCCTTCCTAATTTGACATTTCATGTTCTAAGGTCCTTCCCATCTCTAATATTCTATGTTCTAGGTCTGCTTCAAGCTTTGATTATTCTATAATATAAGATCCTTTCTAGCCTGACTGTTCTAAGGTCCTGACCAACTAGTTCCTTGATGTTGTTCAGTTGTTTAGTCATATTTGAATCTTTGTGACCTTGTGGACCATACTGTTCTTGGGGTTTTCTTGGCAAAGATAATGAAGTTGTTTATCATGTCTGTCTCCACGATATTAAGGTAGAGGCTAAATAACTTGCCTAAAATCAAAAAGCTACTAAATGTCTGAGTCCACATTTGAACTCAGATCTTGACTCCAAGTCTAGCACTCTATGCCCTAAGCTACCTAGCTTCCTGGCTAACTTAAAACAAAGTATGAATCTATCTTTCAATCAACAATCCTATGAGATAGGTGCTATTAGTATTCCCATTTTAGAAATTAGGAAATTGAGGCACTAAGTTTTTTGCCTATGTTCACACAGCTGCTAAATATCCAAGTAACTAACTTCGACTTTCCAAAGTCCAAACCCAAGTCTATCCATTTGCCACCTAGCTGCATATAACTTGCTAACTACTGCCCAGCTGGTATGTGTTAGGGTCAAGGTCTGAATCAAACTCCAAGAGGATCCAACCATTCCCTTCCTTTCTAGCTCTGAGGAGCGCATCTTATATTTGCAAAAGACAAATTGTGTGAAGTGGACATACACAGAGGAAGTCTGAATCCTAGACTCTGGTGTGAGGGCAATAATGGGTCTGTTGCCAGTATTTCACTCCGAGAGATATGACTGAGTTCTGGACCAGCTTCTCTTGCTACCATTTTCTACTCTTGTTAGACCCCTGGACTTGATCCAATTTCTATATGTCTAGTCACTCTACTACACCAGCTTTTCCATGTTTCCCCCAGGAGCCCAATTCAATACTGATTGGACTCTCCCTGGATGCTCACTCATCCCTTCTTGCCCTGAAGTAAGCACAGAACCTCCCTTTTGTGAGACTGTCTAAAATTTTGTTTTGTTTTTAAACTGTTAACAATTATCAGGAAGCAAATAGAATAAAAATAACTAAAAGAAGGTGTTACAGGAATTCTTAAAAAGCCCATTCATAAAAGTCAGCTCTGGTCCTTATTAGAATATAAATAGGAGCCATGAAGCTCTCTCCTATCTCTCTTCTTTTTCCTTAAGGAAGGGCTTCTTAAACTTTTTCTACTCATTACTCCTTTTCATCCAAGAAATTTTTAGGCAACCCCATATATATGTATATAAAATACATGCACAAATCAAACATTTATTGATAAGTTATACAGAAATTTATTTTAAAACAAGTCTCTGGTGTACCTATAATTTTACTATTGGTTAAAGATGAAAACAAATTTGCATACTAATGAGATGAGTGTGCTTTTTTATTTTTATGTAAAAGAATTAAATATTGGTGGAATATCTGATACCTTTTATTGTTGCCATATTTTTCTGCAACCCCAATGTTCAGTTATGCTAACCCAGATGTGGTCACAACCCAGAGTTTGAGAAACTTTGCCTTACAAGATTATAAATAGAGTTCAGAGAATTAGTTAAGTACTTAGTAAGTTCCTAATATTCTACTTTTTGTTGGGGATAAAAAGATTAAAAAGAAATCATCTTCATTCTCAAGGAATTTACATTCCACATGTATTTCTTAAAGTTTGTTCCACATGAGTCTCCCTGTTTTGTTTCATGTTGTTTTTAACTAAAGTTGGAGGGGCAGCTAGGTGGTACAATGTTTAGAGCACTGGTCCTGGAGTCAGAAATTTGACCCAAGATCAAATTTGACCTCAGATATTTATTAGCTGTGTGAACCTAGAAAAGTCAATTAACCCCAATTGCCTCCAGAAATAAAAATAAAGTTGGTGCTTTCTTTGGATCATAAAATAGCCAAGGAGGGACCCTTGAGATCATTTTGCCTCACCACTCTCATTTTGTAAAGAAGAAAACTATGGCGTACAGCACAAAAATGGTGTAACTAGTATTGAAATCCAAGTTTTCTGTCTACCAACATGGCGTACTTTTCACTGCATTCATTGATTTTTTTCCTAATCTTTGGGGTCTTCAATTCTTCTCCCATCTTACTATAGATTTTTTTTTAAATTTTTATAATTTTTTTAAATTCACAAAACACATGCATGGGTAATTTTTCAACAATGACCCTTGTAAAACCTTCTGTTCCAAATTTTCCCCTCCTTCCCCCAACCCTCTCCCATAGAGAGAAGACAGACCAATACATGTTAAATATATTAAAATATATGTTAAATCTAATATATGTATGCATATTCTACCCATACTACAGATTTAAAGATCATAGAATGGGATTATCAGATTTTACAAAGGACTGGAGTCTCATTTATGATTCTGGGCTTCCTTTGGACTGGAACCTATACCTAAACATCTTACTTTATCATCATAGTTTCCTTCAAATATATAAGGGACAGCCTCATAGAAGGATTAAATCTGGCCTGCTTACAACAGGATAATAAGAGACAATGGTAGAGTTAAATGAGGCAGATTTTTAAAAAAATGAGTATTTGAAAAATAGAACTATGCTGGGGAGGAAACGGTGGATTTCGAAGGGAGTAAATTCCCCATCTGTGAATGTCATCAAAAAGCAAGATGAGAAGCTCTTTGTGATTTGGAGCAAAGATTTAAGCAAGGATTTCTCATAGGTGGGGGATGGAGCCAATGTCTCTTTCTGATTCAAAAATTCTGGGATATTCATCTTCACAACAGCCTCCAGATGCTAACACAAGACCCAAAGTAGTTATCTGAGAAGTTGTTCATTGATCAGAGGTCTTTTGTCAATGAATTTCAAATCAATTTAAATAATTTCAATTAAGCACAGCAAGCATTTATTAAATACTTATGAGGTGCCAAGTGTTGGAGGCAGCTGGGCAGTGAGTGCAGTGGATAGAGAGTTGGGCCTGAAGTCAGGAAAACCTGAGTTCCAATCTGGCCTCAGACACTTACTAGTTGAGTGACCCTTGGCCTGCCTCAGTTGATTTATCTGTAAAATGGAGACAACTATAGCACTTACTGGGGCAGCTAGGTGGTGCAATGAATAGAGCACCAGGGTTGGAGTTGGAAAGACTCAGTTCCTGAGTTCAAATCTGGCTTCAGAAACCTACTAGATATGAAGTCACAAGGTTGGTTAGTCACTTCACATCATTTGTCTCAGTTTCCTCAACTGTAAAATGAACTGGAGAAGGAAATGGCTAACTACTGCAGTATCTTTGCCAAGAAAACCCCAATTGGGTTTATAAAACAATTGAATAATAATAATAAAGTGAGGTTAGCCTTGTCCCTTTTATCTCTGAATCTAGGATTCCCTTTGATAGATGGAAAAATTGAAGGTCAAAGAAAAGTGACTTTTCTAGGGGATCCCACACCTAGAAAGTGTCTGCTAGCTCCTAGTCTGCCCTAAGCAGGAATGGTCCATATATCTGCTGCTGCAGAGTTCACAGAAACAGAAAAAAAGTTGCAAAAAGAAAGTAAATTCCACCCCCACTTTTCTTTCTTTGCCCTTTAAATTAAATTCCACGCTGAGTTTGTCGTGTATGTAGGTACTTCTGCCTCTTTAATCTTCTCCTTTTAATTCATTTGTGATGCTCTAGATGTCGGGCATTTTTTCCCCTTTGGTTTTGTTTGAGGGTGTGTTGGCGGGACCCAGGATAATGCATCTCCGACACAGTGGAAAGTTTGCATCTTAATTGATTACCCAGAATCCTGTCTGGCTGACAGCCTCTGTCACAAATGGAGCATCCAGGTACAGGAGGGGGCTGGGAAGGGGCTGGCAGGGGAAGTCATTGAAGAGTTTTAAAAGGATTTGTGTTAATGCTTTCAAGACATCCCCCGTGATGTTTCTCAGTCAATAGGAGATTAGATGGGAGGACTGCTTTAAACAAAATGCTGCCTCATCACCATCACCACTAATCCCTTCTTTTCCATTCCCACAATAGGCATCAGTGTAGGAGCAAGAGAAGTGCCCCTGCTTACTTACTTCCTACTTAGCCACACCAGTCTGTGAAGGTAGCTTTTTTATTCCCTTGCCCCAGCAGAGATTTGAGCACCTTTGTTTTCCTGCAGGTAGGCATCCAAAGAAACTGGTAAACCAGCCACCTCCAGCCCAAGTGAACAAAGGATTAGTTGCTAGATGGTAACTATGCATAGGGGAGAACAAGGAGCCATTGGTAAGGAGAGGAAACCCTGAGAAGTGAGAGAATGTGGTTACCTACTCAAACATGGCGGACCTTGGTAGGGTTGGCAAGGAAGTAAGGTTAATCATCATTGCTCTGTAACTTACTCCTTCTATATCAGCTTCTATATCAGATTTGGAACTGGAGTCATCTAAGAGACCTTGGAATAAGAAAGTTCTTTACCCCAGACCACCAAGCATGCTTCTATCCTGGATCCCATGGTTGTTACCAAAAGGAGCAAACTCTGTGGAGAATGGACACACCATGATCAATACCACCAATACTAATCACTGATCACTGGTCATAGATGGACAGCCTAAGAACATAGGAAACAGTCATGCTCTTCAAATTACTGGCTCCCACTTAAACTGCTTGCATCTATCATCCAAGGCAATCAGCCCTTAGGGAGATGCAACTGGGCAGCTACCTTTGCAGAAGGTGTAACCCTCCCTCCTCAACAACCATAGTTATTGAAGTCCCAGAAGAGAAGGTTTTCCCCATTGAGAAAGTCAAATCATTCAACTCTAGGAACCAATTTGTTTTGATTGGTGGAAATAAGAGTAAAGAGTATGTGTTACCATCTACCTTCATTGCCAAAGTACCTTAAGGAGCATATGTCCCAAAGTTGCAATTCTTTCTATTGTCTTTCCTTATAAAAATATAAGTTCTTTGAAATCAGGGATTGTTTGCTTTTCTTTGTCTCTCATTCTCCTGGGGTAAACTAGATGGTACAATAGATAGAACTCAGTCTCTGGACTTAGCAAGACCTGACTTCAAATTTGGCTTCAGACACTTAATAGCCATGTGACCTGGGCAAGTCATATATCCCTACCTGCCTCAGTTTCCTCATCTGGAAAATAAGCTGGAGAAGGAAATGTCAAAGCAGTCAACCCCACCTCTTAGTACAGTGCTTTGTACATAACACTTAATAAATGCTTTTAAATTCACTGATGTAGTCCAACTCATTGATCTTATCAATAAGGAAATCAAAGCACAGTTTAGGAAGTAGATCAAAATTAGAGATTTTAAAGTATAGAACATAAAAGCTGAGTGTTATCTTGGAACAATAAATGTCAGAGTTGGTAGGGGTCTATAATGGAAGAGAAAGTAACTTAATTAAAGGCAACCAGGAAGCAAATAGTATTTGTAATAGTGATTACTACAATACTCTTTGCCAAGGGAAATATCCTTAGTTCCACTAAACCATCGTTACATGATCTCAAGTTTTCTAAACATCCTAATGGCCTTGTGCCATATGTTCTCCAATTTGTTACTGCTTATCTTAAAATTTAACACCCCAAAATACATATAATAATTCACATGTCATCTGACCAGAACATTCATTCATTCCTTTTTCCACCAAAATTTGTATTTGGGCTTAAAAAAATTCAACAGACTTGAAAGGAAGCTGAAACTATTGAAACCAAAACAATGAGGACATGGATTTTTTTGGTCCAATGGTCCCAACAGTGTACATAGTGAAATGTTCAAATTGTGGTGCTGCTAATTATCTCATACTTAGGATTTTGCTGTTTCTAGAAGCCTATCAAATTAGATAGAAGACCAGCTTCATAGGTATTGGGGGAACATTTCCATATAGATGTGATACAGCACAAATCCCTTGTCCTCATGGGATTTCCCATTGTAGAATATTCCAGCCACATTGTTGTTGTTCAGTCATTGCAGTCATTTCCAACTTTGTGACTCCATTAGGATTTTCTTGGAAAGATACTGGAGTAGCTTGCTATTTCTTTTTCCAGATCATTTTACAGAAAAAGAAACTGAACCCAACAGGATAAAGTGACTTGCCCAGGATCACACAGCTAGTATCTGAGGCAGGATTTGAACTCAGGTCTTCCTGTCTCCAGACAAAGTGCTCTATCTAGGATGCCATCTAGCTACCTATCCCATCAACACAGGTAATGCAATGCACAACATTACATTATTAATAGTGCAAACCAAATGGCTGATTGTTATATAATCTGATGGGGGTGTGCATGTCAAGAAAACATCATGCAGAAGATGGCACTGAATTTGGGCTTAAAAAAAAAATCAACAGACTTGAAAGGAAGTTGAAACTATTAAAATCAGAACAATCAGCTTTGATATTCATGAACTGGGATTTGTCCTGTCCTGGGGTAGGGACAAGTATTGTTCCCTACCTCTCCATTTTTCCCTTCCACTAGAAAAATTCTTCCTTATGTGCCTCTTTTAAGAGAGATAATTTTCTCCATTCTTCCTCTCTCTTCCTCTTTCTCCTAGTGAATCTCTCTCACTTTCTCATTAAAAAAAAAAAAATCCCTTCATAGTCACCTCACACTTATGCCTTCTGTTTGCTTTTTCTGTCTTAATAATGATAAAGTTCTTAGAAGTTACAAATATTATCTTCCCATGTAGAAATGTAAATAGTTTAACCTTATTGAGTCCCTTATTATTTCTCTTTCAGATTTACCTTTTAATGCTTCTCATGAATCTTCTGTTTGAAAGTCAGATTTTCTCTTCAGCTCTGCTTTTTTCATCAGGCACACTTGAAAGTACTCTATTTCATTAAATATCCATTTTCCTCCCAAAGGATTATACTCAGTTTTACTGAGTCTTGATTGTAATTCTAGATCCTTTGCTTCTAGAATATCATATTCTAAGCCTTAGGCTCCTTAATGTGGAAGCTGTTAAATTCTGTCTGATTGTGACCATAGCTTTACAATATTTGAATTTCTTTCTTGCTACTTGCAATATTTTATCCTTGAGAATCTGGAATTTGGCTATAATATACCTGGAAATTTTCATTTTGGGATCTCTTTTGGAAGATGATTGATTTTTTTTCCCTATGGGGAAGTAGAAAGGGAAAGGGGAAAGAAAAAGGAAAGAGAGAATAAGATGTTAGGACAGAAGAAGAAGGAAAGGAGAAAGAAAAGGGAAGAATAATAAAAGGGAGGACAGATTGAGGGAGGTAGTATTCAGAAGCAAAATACTACTGAGGAGGTACAAGGTAAAAGGAGAAAGAAAAGTATAATTGGGAGGAGGAAAATACAGTTAGTGATCATAATTATGAATGTGAATGAGATGAACTCTCCCATTAAATGGAAGTGGATAGAAGAATTGATTTTTTTTTCTTCCAAATGCCCAGTTCTGATATTTAAGGCATTTTCTTTAGTATTTTTGGCCTTAAGAAAAAAAAAAATCTGTTGGCTTCCCCACATAATTTTCATTTATTACTCTAATTTTTCCCCCAAATCCCCCCATTTTTCTTAATTGATTTTTAAAATCCTTTTTGAGTATTTACAGGAATTGGGTTTCTTTGGTTTGTTTGTTTTTTTTTGAACTGGTTTCCATTTCATTTTTTTTTTTTTTCACTGAGACTTTCCTTGAAGCTGTTTTGACATTGTTGTCTTCTAATACAACAATTTTTTTTAGTTTGATCTTCTCTTTCACCACTTTAGCTTTTTATAATCAAGTTCCTTTTCATTATTTGCTCATTTTTCTAGCCTATTTCTCAAGCTTTAACTTTTTGTTACAGTTGGGCTTTGCTCCTGGGGTAAAGGGGATATTTTCTCAAGATTTAAGGATTATTTTTTGCTGTTGTTTTCAGAGCTAGTTCTGGGGGTCTATTAGTTTTTAGTTCTTCTAAGGCCTTATGATCCAAGGAAAGATTTGGTCACTGCTTTCATGATCTTTGCTCTGGTCTTTACTTTTGAAAGTTTCTCCTGCCATCACAAGTGCTAGTGCTCCTCTTCAGCCCAGAACTGTGACTTACAACAGTGTATAGGCAATGCAACAGGGTCTTCCACTCAGTGCCAGCAAAAGATCCCCTATATTCTCTTTCTAATTAGTTGTCCAGTCCCCTTACTATTATCTTTTGGCTGAGAGTTCTTAAAGCTGCTGTTATAGCTGCTTCCAAGACTTGCTGCTGGTGTAGCTGTTGTGTATACTATGCTCTAAGTTAATCACTACTTCAATGTCATTGACCTCTCCTGCCAATCTCCTAAATTGTCTTGGGCTGAAAAAAAAAATCTCAACTCAATCTTTTGTTGACTTTTCCAGAATTTTATTTGAAGCATTATTTTAAAGTTGTTTGAAGGAAAAGTCCATCTAAATTGTTATTACTTCACATATTGGTTGTATATTCTAGTTCTGGTTCTAAGTTCCCTCCCTACTTCCACATTCTGTGTTCTAAATATTCTCCCAGTTTAGATGTTGTATGTTCCAAGAGAATTTTTAGCTCTGCCATTTCATTTCTTTTTTATATTTAATATTTTATTTTTCTGTTACATGTAAAACAAGTTTTAACATTTAAAAACATTTTTGACTTTCAAATTCCCTCCATCACTGAGAAAGCAAGCAATTTGATATAGATCATTCATGTGTAGTCTGACATTCCATTTTATAAGAGTTCAACTAATTCTAGCATTCTTCATTCTAAGGTACCTCCCAGCTCTTACATTTTATTTTTAAAAATGTATATTTAGGCTTGATATAAGAGGAAAAAAACAAACAAAAATTAAACAAACTTCTTAAGGATAAGAACTGCCTAAAAGTGGAAAGATATGCTTTGGGAAGTGATGAAGTTCCATTCATTTAACATCTTCAACAAATAGCTGAATAATCACTAGTCAGAAAATTGTAGAAGGCATTCCTGCTCAGATATGACTAGAATAGAAATATTTGTATATTCTTCTCTGCTCTAAAGTCTGTAATTTGGGGAGCACTTGTCTTCTTGCCTTTTTTAGATTGAACACTGGAGACACTTCAGCACTAAAATTAATTTTTGAACCCAAAAAGAATACCCAACACAATGCAAAATAAAACAAGAATTAAATATATACATATGTACATACATATATATGCATATATATATATACATATATATATATGCATATATATATATATATAAGAATTTTATAAATTGTAAAGCCCCTTCCAGATCTGGCATCCCACTTCCTAAGAACATCTCACAGATGTAGTAATAAGCTGTTTTAAGGCCTTTTCTATTTCTGAAATTCCAAGTGATTCTATGTGTTCTAACATTCAGTATTCTAAGATATAGCCCAGCTCTAAAATTCCATTTTGAATCCTTTCCCAGCTATGATATTTTCTATTTCAAGGAACTTCACAGTTCTAATTTTCCATATTCTAAGGTTTTCTGCCCAGCTCTGATACTCCATATTTTAAGTCTCCTTCCTTCTTTCACATTCTATGTTCTAAGGTCCATCCTTGTTTTCACAACATTCAGAACATTCTGTGTTCTAATGGCATTCCAAACTTGGACATTTCATTTCACAGTAACCCTACTAACACTGACATTTCCCATTCTAAGGTACCTTCTAGCTCTTAAATTTTATACTCTATAAGTCTCTTCTAGCTCTAACATTCCAATTTCTAAGAACATCCGATAGAATTGGAAAACAGCTAAGGAAATGTTAAGCCATTATTCTTGAGGAGAGAAAATTTAGAAATAAATACAACTTCCAATTCCCTAAGGATTCTTATGAGAGGAAAGACTTCCCTGGAGACAAGCTTTTAATTGGGAAAAAAGAAGAAGAAGAAGAAGAAGAAGAAGAAGAAGAAGAAGAAGAAGAA
>JAJPUD010009603.1:0-29076 GCA_023553655.1 Myrmecobius fasciatus
CTTGCTCTCTCTCTCTCTCTCTCTCTTACTCACTTTCTCTATCTCTGTCTCTTACATATATATACAGACACACATTAATTCATATCCAATTATAATGATTTCTCTATATAGACTAATGACCTATAAGGATTTTTTTATATTCCCTCAAAATATTGGATCAGGAATCAGAAAATCTGGATTAAAATCTTAGCTCTATCCCTACCTGGTTTTCCCTAAGTAAGCCATGCTCCCTCTCTAGGACTCAGTTTCCTCACCTCTTAAATAGAGGATAATAGCTTAAAATCTTTTAGGTTTCCTTGCATTTCTAGATTCTATAGCTCACACATATAATATTTTAAGGTTTACAAAGCACTTCATATATGTTATCTCATTGGGTGCTCACAACAATTCTGAGTTAGGGACTATTATTATCTTTATTTCACAAGGAAGGAAATTGAGCTGAGAAAAATGAGACTGAGTTGCCCAAAGTCGTGAGGTTACTAAGTAATTAAGAGATCCAAGTTGAGAGGAAGAATACAGTGAGAAGGCAGGTAAATGGGAGAGGAAGATAGCAGTAGGTAACAGCTGAAGTGTTTTCCTACCAGATGATTGTCAGTCTCTATCCTGTCTGTAAATTTGATAGCTGAGGTTTCCAATGGATCATCATACCCACTTAATTATATCTCTTCTCATGGAATAAATTATCATGGTGAGACATAAACCTAGGACCCCTGCATCCTTTTCCTCCTATCTCTTCATGGGAGTTTCTTGCTCTCCACAAACTGCCAATTGGGTCTGACCTGGGAGAGCAATGTTGGGTTTATGTGTTGAGTCCAAGTAGTTATGAATGTAATTCAGATGCAAGATGAAGGGAATGAAGGTTAGGTCTCAGCAAGTCAGATTGATACAGGAAGTTGTAACCGATAGATATGATCAAGAGATTATACTTTTCTTAAAGACCTCAGTTTTAAGGCACTTCCTTTACTGACTTTGTAATAAGGAATATGATAGAGAAATAAGTTCCCAGAATAGGGAACTTTTACTGTAGATTTGAGCATCATCCCTGTAGAGCTGGGAAGGAGTTCAGAAATCATTTAATCAAACACTTTTGTTTTTAGAAATGAGAAAATAGAGATCCAGAAAGACTGAATGACTTGACTTATTACAAGCACACTCAGGTAATAGGTAACCTTGGATGTGACCCAAGATTCTCTGATTTTAGATACCACATTTACCACTTACTTATCTCTTGTCTTTGTCCCATACTGCCTCTCATTAGAAACTAAAACCAAACAAACATCTGCAAATCTATGAACCTGAGGATAGAAGCTTGGCAAATTACATTTAGATGAGAAAAACAAGAGAGAAAAATAGAAATGACATCATTGTTGGAGTATACTACAGACCACATACCCAGGAGTATATGCAAATTTATTTTAAAAAGAGTTATTAAAATCAAGGCAGAAGAAATATCTGTTGGTAATAGAAGACTTTTATCATTTGGACACCTTCTGAAAATCTAAATCTTCTTAAAAATATTTGAATTAATTATTTTTTATTATAACTGACTTTCTCAGAAAGTTATTCTGTGAGAATTTTGAATAAAGAAACTGTTGATCAAGTGGAAGTTATAGAAAATTTTCTTCACCTGATAGCCAAGTGGCACAATACAGGTAAGGACATCCTGTTTTCTTGGCACCAAGTCTATGTTTCTCTCTTTGCAATTTCCATACATTTCCCTCTTTTTATTCTCTGCTGCCAAACAGGAGACTTTTTTTTTCTAGTGACATAGCCAAGTATCTGAAGACAGGTACTATTCTTTCCCGAATCTTCTCTCTTCCAGCTTAAATATACTTAGTTTTGACACTCATGTGACAAACCCTTTATCATCTGGGCCATCTTCCTCAGAAACACCCCAGTTCATCAATATTCCTAAACGACATCCCCTAGAACAGAACCTAGTTTCATATTACAATGATATATGCCTCCATCTATACATGATATATATATATACATATATATATGCCAATATATTGATCACACTATAAACTCATTGGAGGTACATATCTGATCTCCCCTACACGCTGTGTCACCCACCAGTACCCAAGCCGTACTTGCTGGAGAATTAGAAGAGTCCCAAACTTCCTCATCCCAACCTCACTCATCTGCAGCTTGGACAGATCACCCTAGCTAAAGCATTAAGGAGAGACAGACATTCAGACAGACAGACAGACAGACAGAAACATAGAGAGACAGAGGAGAGGGAGACAGAGACAGGAAGCAGCAGATGTGATAGTATCACACAACCACCACCATCTTGAACACCTTCTTCCATCAGATCTTGATGAAGACAGATTAGAATCCAAGAGTCCTAAAAATAAAAATGCTTCCAGTATAATGTCTACAATCATCATCTTTAAAATCCACCTCTATGAAAATACACCCTGGCAATTGCTCACATGGGTGCTAGATCCACAGCTATTGAAAATTCAGAAAGTAAAATTCCATGAAAAAATAGAGCTATCAAAGCTGTTGGCAGTGTTCAATGGTTCAGCATCAGTGGAAGTGACTTAAACAAAAGGCTTTACCATCTGCTTTGTTAGCACACCCTAAGTACCACAGGACCTTTCCAATTGGCTTGCAGTTGAAATCTCTCATCTCTACTGTCTCCCCCAATAAAACATAAGCTTCCTGATGGCATGGACTGACTTTTCTATTTGTATCCCTAGCACTCAGCAAACTTAGTTTTGCATGCAATAAATACTTAATAAATGTCTTTTTTCATTCAGTCAGTATTATCTTTCTTTAGTTTTAATTTTGTGAACTGAGTTTTAGGCCTATGTGTATCAGTTATTGATTTTTTTTGAAATTGTCTGAGATGTTGCTAAAAGCCAGAATCAGGAGAAACTCCCTAAAGTGAATATAAGCAAAAAGTCAAAGACAGAAAGGAAGTACTTCATTGCAGCAAAATATTCAGGGCAGAATTGTTTTGTTTTGCTTGGTTGTTGTCCTACCAAAGCTCTGGAAAGAACTGAGGATTCACAGATTTAAAGATGGAAGGGACCTAAAAAACTACTGAATTCAAACTCCTCATTTTTCAATATGAGAAATGGAAAGTAAGTGATCTCCCAACATTGACCAATGATCAATTATCAGTCATTATTTGACTTTGATCCTCTGGCTCCAGAATCAGAAATTAATCTGCTTACCTATACCAATTCTTTCAAAATAATTCAATTCCCACCTTCTGCCAGAGTTTTTTTCCCATCCTCAATACTGCTTATTGCCTTCCCTCTGAGACTATCTTCCTTTACATTGTATATATAAATCTTTGGTGTATATATTTTTGCATGTTGTCCTCCCTATTAGAATATGAGATCCTTAAAGTCAGGGACTGAGTTTTTGTCTTTCTTTGTACCTCCAATACTCAGCACAATTCATGCCATGCACTAAGTGATTAATAGATGCTTTTTGCCTGACTGGAGGCCCCAGCCTGTGGTTTTAGCATCCCAGTTCCCTAGCATTCTAACAATATTTCTCAATATTCCCTCCTTTTCTCTTCCCTCTCCTCCTCTTTCCTCCTTTCCCTTCCCTTCCCCTCCGCCTTCTTCCCTCCTCTCCCTTTTCCTCTCTTCCCTGTCCTGTCCTCTCTTTCTCTGTCTCATTTCCTCTGTCTTTCTGACTCTCTTTCCCATCTATTTTCTAAGACATTATTCATTCTTATTTCTAGCACTCTATGATCCCATGGGTCTTTCACTTCCCCTATGGTCCTAGGTCCTTGGGCTTGTGTGAAACAAGCTGCTTTTCCGGAAGAAGACCCTCCATCTAGAATAGCATTGTGAACTTGTTTCCAACATTTCCCATTGTTCAAGGACAGGATCTTTAGCACAGCAACACAAATCAGCAAAAAAAAAAAACAGCATTCTGATGCTGGGGGCATCCACAAGAGGATCATTTCATTTTCACAACCTAAGCTCCCCTGCCTCTGGTTGAACAGGCCATGGGGCTATGGCAGGAACCCTGACGTTTGTGTTTATCTAGAAAGTACAAATGAAAAAAAAAAACACTAAATTATTTAAAGTTGTCCTGAATTCTTCTCTCTTCTTTTTTTTTCTCCAGGGCAAGCAAAAAAAAAAAAAGAGAGAGTTTAATGCTGGAATGTCCCTTTCCCCCTCCCCTTAATGAGTTTTTTTGGCTTAAATTCAATTTCTTATACAATCCTCTTTCTTGCTCATCTTTATATAATAAAATGTTTGTGTTTGCAATTAAGGTCACAATGAAGAAGAAAATGCTCATTTTTTTGTCTTTTATCCTTTTTGCTTTTATATCACACTTATTCATGACTATGTCTCCAGCCAGTCCTTTAAACCAAACCTCTATTGTAATCAGGATAACAAGAATAACTGACATTTATATAGTGCTTCAGGTTTTATAAAATACTTTATACTTATTATTGTCATTTGACCTTCACAAAAACCCTTGAAGTAGACTAATTTTTCCCTTTGCAGATGAAGAAATTAAAATAAAGATTAAGGTACTTTTCAGTGTTGCACAGCCAGTAAATGTCTGAGATGAGATTTTGAAGGTTTTCTGAATCTAAATTCCATGTTATTTCTACTATAAAATAGCTGGAAAGAGGGAGCAGAGAAGAGGAGAGGGATGGAAAGAAGGGGAGAAGAAATGAGGGAGAGAGAAAGGAGAAAGAGGAAGGGAAGAAAGAGAAGAGGAGAGAGGGAGAAGAAAGGAGGAAAGGAAAAAGGAATGGTTATTGTTGTTCAGTCCTATATGACTGTGACCCCTTTTTTGCATTTTCTTGGCAGAGATACTGGAATGGTTCATCATTTCATTTTACAGTTGAGGAAATGGAGACCAACAGAGTTAAGTGACTAGTCAGGGTCTCTCATAGCTAAGAGCGATCTGAGGCTAGATTTGAATTTAGCTCTTCCTGCATCCAAGCATGATACTCTACCATGTAGCTGCTCCAGAGAGGACCAGGGAAGAAAGCAATTCAACAAAACTAAGCAACATATTGACCATCTGACAGAATATTCAGTGTTCTACAACCATGGTCTCTAAATCCTCAAAAGAGAGGGTAGGAAGTGTTTGAATTTCAAGATATTTACAAGTGTATTTCCACGTTGTTCCCAAATTGCAGAGAAATTCCCCATCCAAGTATAGGTCACCTTGCTATTTTATTAGTAACTTTCCATAACAACCTGTGGAGTGGAGGGGACCAATACTCTTATTCCTCAATTTATAAATGAGGAGATTGATGTCCAGAGGCATGAACTGATTTGTATATGAACATAGAACCAGTCAGTATCAGGACAAGAATTTGAATCCATGGATTCTCACTATATGTCCAATGCTCTTTTTCACAATTCTTTGCAACTGCTTAGGCCTTCTTTATCTGTCTGTCTCTGGGTCTGTGTGTGTGTTTCTGTCTCCTCGCTCTCTCTCCATATCTGTGTCTCTCACTGCATCTCTTGGTCTTTCTGTGTATCTTTTTCTCTATATGTGTGTCTCTGTTTCTCTCTTCATCTCTCTCTCCCTCTCTCCCTCTTTCTCTGTCTCTGTCTCTGTCTCTGTCTTTCTGTGTGTGTGTGTGTATTCCTCTCTCTCTCTCTCTCTCTCTCTCTCTCTCTCTCTCTCTCTCTCTCCCTCTATTCACCTCTCTGTTCATCGCTTTCTGTGTCCCTGTTTCTCTCTCTGTCCCTCTGCCTCTTTTTTCTCTCTCTCTGTCTCTTGTTGTGTCTTTCTGTTTTTCTATGTGTCTCTATATGTCTCTTCTCCCTCTTTCTCTCTTCCTTTCTCTCTTCTCTCTCTTCCACTACTATCTCTTTCTGAGTCTTTTTGTGTCTCTCTTTGGCTCTGCAACTCCCTGTCTCTTCATCTCTTCATATCTGTTTCTTTGTCTGTCTGTCTGTCTCCTTTCTCTCTCTGTCTCTTCATCTCTTTGCCGTTGTCTGTTTTTCTCTGTCTCTCACATTTTTATTGATCTCATTCATTTCAAGGGGAACAATTTTCATTTCTTTGCAAATGCTTCTTAAATTGGCATATTCACATCCACTCTTTCCTAAGCTCCAGTTCTGCATCATCACTTATCTAGAGGACATTTTGAATTAGGATGTCCCATAGGTATGTCAAACTCAAAACGGAGCTGTCCAAAACAGAACTCATCATCTCCTTGTGTGTCTCCTGCCCAAACCCAACCCTCCTCTGAAAGTGGCTATTCCTGTTCAAAGAACCACGTCCTGTTTACCATGGATATTCACTCCCTAATCTCATTTCCCATTCTCACTTGTCCCCTGTATCCAATTGGATATCAAACGCCATTTTTTTTCTCCACAGCTTTTCTAGAATTTTTCTTCTTCTTCCCACTCACACAGACACCATTCTGGTTCAGACTCTCGTCACATCAAACTTGAATTTTTTTAATGGCTCCTTATTCTCTCTCCCTCGAGAATCTCCATATCCTAATCAGTTCGCCACAATGCTGACAAGATCATTTTCCTAAAGTGTAAGTTAAACAACGCCATCCCTCAGAATTCAATAATCACCAGTTCCTATTACCTCTAGAATCATTACAAACTCTTCTGTTTAGCATTTAAAATGCTTTAAACTTGGCTCCTTCTTACCTTCCTAGGCTTCATTCACTGTATTGTTTTCCCTGCATATTACTGTCCAATCATACTTGCCACCATCCATTTTTTGTACCTTGTATTAGCCATTACCAATGCTCTGAATGTTCTTCCTCCCAAGCCCTACTTCTTTAAATCTCTGATTTTCTTCAATATTCAATTCAAACATCTTCTGCAGAAGGCCTTTCCCAATTTTGTCTCCCTGCCCACCCCATTCCTAGCTGTTGCTGCCTTCCATTGGTTACCTTCCACCCAATCTCTTTATATTTCATAGGTAACTCCTTATATTCATGCTTCCTCTTCCATTAGAATAGAAGTTCCATGAAGAGAAAGTATGTTTATTTTATTTTCTATATCCCCAGGATCTAATTCAGTGCAATCAACATAGTAAAGTCTGATAAAGTTTTGTAGATTAATGAACTTCCTCACGTGTGTTCTTTTTAGCTTCTGTGAGAAAACAGGCTAGTGAAAAGATTGTGGATCTGGGAGCCAGGACACTTGGCTTTTATATTAAAGATTCATATAATAATATATTTAGAGCACAATGGAACCTTAGAGGCTACCTAGTATTTCATTTTACAGATAAGGAAACTGAGGCCCATAGAATAAGCTCCCTGGCTTGATATCACACAAAATAGCATTTGAATCTGATTCCTTTGACTTCAAATCTAGAGCTTTTCCCTTCCCCAGTTCTGGATCTATGGACTAGCCTTATCACTTGATTCTGTGCCTCAGTTTTTCCATCCATAAGATGGAGATAATTGAACCTCCCATTTCCAAGGCTTTATGAAAGTCATCTATCAAAGACAGAGGAAAAGTACAAGCAGTATGTGGTTGCAAGGAGAAAGTAAGAACAAAGAGAGGATGTTAGAGATTAAGATTCTGGGACAACAGAAATGCTGAAGCATGTAAGTGCATAACAAGTCAGGAGATTAATTGGCCACAAGGGTAAAGCACACCATTAAAAAAGAGAGAGAGAGAAAGAAAGAAGCAAGAGAAGGGGGTAAAGGAGAATCTGCATTGATTTTGTTGATCAGAAATGGAGATGTGACTTATGTTAGGCTCTGTGAGGTTTGTTTGACTGCAGAGAAGAAATGAAAACTATTGAAGTGGCAAGTGAAGCATTTCATTGTGGGAGTTTGCCAGGCTTGTAAAAGTCCTGCTTCCATGCCCAAGAGATGGAACTTAGAATAGGTGCAGAGAAAAAGAAAAGGGCGTAGAGGAGGGGCTGCCTAATAAAACCAGGGGAATGCTTGCTGAAAGCAAAATTTGCTGACACTTTTCAATGGAATAAATTCAGCAATCAATTGCACCCTACCTCTACCTGTTCCCATTCTTTGCTATTGTTCTTCTCATTTTCCTTGGTCATCTCATTGTCTTCCACTTTATCAATCATTTCTACTTCTTCATCTCTCTTTTTCTCTCCACTTTTCTTCTTTTTTCTCTTTATTTTCCTCTTCTTTTCTTAATCATCTTCCTCCCCCATGCCTTTTAAAAATATTATTTTATTTTCCCCCAATTATTTCAAAAACTCTGCTCTTCTTACTAATCTTTTTGTCCTCTTCATCTCTCTCCTCTTTGATTCCCCTTTTTCTTCTCTTCTCTCCTTATCTTCATTTTCCCCTTATCTTCCCTATCTGTATGCTCCTCTACCTTCTCTTCATTCTTATCCTTTTTCCCTCTTTATCCTGCTCTCTTTCATACTTCTCTCCATCCCCTATTTTATTGTTCCTCTCCTTCCCTTTTTCATCTTTTATCCTCTTCTTCATCTTTCTTGTCTTTATTCTGCTTTTCCTTTTCCTTCTCCTTCTTCCTTCAAAGAGGAGGGAGAAGAGGAGGAAGAATAAGAAGAAATGGAGGGGGGGAGGAGAAAGGGGAAGAAAGAAAGAAAGAAGTGGAGAAGAAAGTAAAGAGGAAAATGGGAAGGAGGAAGAGAAGGAATAAGAAGAAAAGAAACAGGAGGAAGATAAGGAGTAGGAAGCCAAGGCAGAGGAGAGGATGTGGAAAGAGAAGAAGGATATAGTCTGAAGAGGATTTTGTTTCTGACATATGGAACTTATATAGGTGGAGGTAAGGGTAGAGAAATCTGGCAAATATTGATTGGTTGTTGTCCTTTGTTTTAGAAGAGGAACAAAAGACATCCCTATGTTAGTGTCGAATTACAGTATATCCAACTATAACTGATCAGACCAAGATGAGCTCAGAATGCTCTGCCACAGATCAATAGCCCCTATGACCATTTGAAGTGTTTCTCTAACTTTGCACATCCTGTTCCTTCTGAGTTAATTCAATTCTTCTTTGCTTAGAGAGTACAATACCTTCTTTGAGGAGGGCACGCTATGCTGGGTGGTCCTGTGCCAGCATTTCCCATGTCATACAATCAATTCTAAAGTTCTTAAAAGAGACCTTGAGAATGTCTTTGTATCATTTTTTATGACCATCTTGTGAGCACTTGCCATGTGTGAGTTCTTCATAAAATAATCTTTTTTGGCAAACGCATTTGGCATTTGAACAATATGGCCAGCTGAGTAGAGGGATTATGTCTAACTTGTACTTGTCTTTAGCCCTTAAACAGGCAATGCACACATCTTCTTACTAAATCATTGTTACATTTTGAAGGACACAAAGTGAAGACTGCTAAAATTGCAAGGGAATGATAGCCTTGAGCCCTTGATGGTTTTCTCCATCTGTTTTTGGAAGTAATTTTGCCTAATGATTACTACGCTCATTTGGAATTGTAAATTATTCTATTGAATTTGTGCATTAAATAAAAATATTGTATTAAAGTTTAAGTCCTAAAGTAAGAGAGAGCAGCAAAGAGTAGAGAAGAAAGGAGGAATAGAGAAGAATGGAAAGAAAACAAGAGAATTTTAAAGGCTGGTTGGAGTGAGGTAACCCAAACTTCCCAATGAAATGTTTGTCATGGAGCAAAATTACTTCAAAAAACAAATTGAGACAACCACCAAGTGCACAAAGCTACCATTCCTTTCAAATTTTAACAGTGCTTCATTTGGTTTTTGATAAACCCAAAGACCCCAGCTTTTGGGATAAGTATTCACTATTTGACAAAAACTGCTGGGAAAACTGGAAACTAGTGTGGAAGAAATTAGGGCTTGACCCACATCTAACACCACATACCAAGATAAGATCTAAATGGGTTCATGATCTGGATATAAAGAGTGATACTATAAGTAAATTAGAGGAATGTAATATAGTTAACCTCTCAGACCTATGGAGATGGAATAAATTTATGTCCAAAGAAGAACTGGAACTCTTAATTGAAAACCAGATAGATAACTTTGACTATATTAAGTTAAAAAGTTTTTGTGCAAACAAAATCAATGCAGACAAGATTAGGAGGGAAGCAATAAATTGGGAAATCATCTTTACATTCAAGGGTTCTGATAAAGGTCTCATCTCTAAAATATAGAGAATTGTCTCATATTTATAAAAATTCAAGCCATTCTCCAATCAATAAATGGTCAAAGGATATGAACAGACAATTTTCAGAGGATGAAATTAAAACTATTTATAGTCATATGAAAAGGTGCTCCAAATCACTATTGATCAGAGAAATGCAAATCAAGACAACCCTGAGGTACCACTTCATACCTGTCAGATTGGCTAAAATGACAGGAAAAGTTAATGATGAATGTTGGAGGGGATGTGGGAGGGCTGGGACACTGATGCATTGTTGGTGGAGCTGTGAACGGATACAGCCATTCTGGAGAACAATTTGGAGCTATGCTCAAAAAGTTATCAAACTGTGCATACCCTTTGACCCAGCAGCATTTCTATTGGGCTTATATCCCAAAGAAATCATAAAGGAAGGAAAAGGCCCCACATGTGCAAGAATGTTTGTGGCAGCCCTTTTTGTAGTGGCTAGAAACTGGAAATTGAATAGATGCCCTTCAATTGGAGAATGGCTGAATAAATTATGGTATATGAATATTATGGAATATTATTGTTCTGTAAGAAATGACCAGCAAGATGATTTCAGAGAGGCCTGGAGAGACTTACATGAACTGATGCTGAGTGAAATGAGCAGAACCAGGAGATCATTATACACGGCAACAACAATACTATATGACAATTAATTCTGATGGACATGGCTCTCTTCAACAATGAAATGTTTCAAACCACTTCCAATTGTTCACTGAAGAAAGCCATATACACCCAGAGAGAGGGATGTGAAATGTGGACCACAACATAACATTCTCATACTCCTTGATTGATGTTTGCTTACATTGTGTTTCCTTTATCTGATATATTGTTTGTGTAGATAAGATTTTTCTTGCACAACAATGATAAGTTTGGAAATATGTATACATATATTCGATTTGCCAATATTTTAACATAATTAACATGTAGTGGATATCCTGCCATCTAGGGGAGGGGTGGGGAGTTGGGGGGAAAAATTTGTAACGGAAAGCTATGTAAGGGTTATTGTTGAAGAATTACCCACATATATGTTATGCAAATAAAATAAAAAAAAATGTTAACAGTGCTTCCCTGAGAAAGACAAAGTACCAGAATCTTCAAATTTTAGCTTTTCACTCTGGAAGGCTACTTGACAACTTATTTCTCTCTTTTCTGTGGTGACAGAGCCCTTTGTCTCATGGACCACTTCTGCCCAAGATGACTCAGTCTGACAGCCCCTGGAAGGTGGACAAAGGAGACCCAGCAAGGATCAAGCTCTAGTGTAGACTAGTCTATCTTTGAACAAGGTAGCAGAAAGATCAGGGACTTGTCTCATTTACCTAGAGAGAGGTCTTGGCTCAGTAGCAAGAAATAGTCTTTCTAGATAAACAGGAGGAGTCAGTGGGATGAATGTGACAAGAAGTGAGCTACTTTCCGTTGAAAGTCGGTGGCTTGTTGATGTGCTATGTGAAGCTGAGGTTGGCACTCTTCACACTATATCTCAACCTATCCTAATCCTGACTTTTCATAGGGATTATCAGTACAAGGAAACAAATTTGTAGGTGAAGGGAAATATATTCTGGGGTCACTACCTCTGGGAATATAACATTAGATAGTATATAACAGGGATTCTTAAACTTATTCCATCCACGACTTATTTTCACATGAGAAACTTTTATGTGACTGGTTAAATAGGTATATAAAACAGGAATACAAATCCAATATTTACTGATAATAAATCATAAAGAAATTTATTTAAAAATAATTCTTTGGCACATATCTATCTATATATGTATATATACATACATATATAAAACATATATATATGTATGTGTTTATATATATATATATGACTTTTTTTAAAGATGAAAATAAATTTGCATCCTAATGATATAGATAGCTCATTTTTACACAAGGAATTAAATCTTGGTAGAAAACTTGATACTTTTTACTGTTTCCAAATTTTTCACAGCCCCCATATTCAGTTATGTAACCCCTTATGGGGTCACAACCCATAGTTTAAGAAGTTCTGTGTATAGCCATTTACTAGTGCTGGTGATTTGTAAACTGGTTCTAAAACATTCTGCCAAGATATGTGAGAGCTGTATTTTAGAACCTCTTAGAAATGGTGACTTGTGATTTGCTTGAGGGTTTTGATTTTAACTGAGACTCACAGTAGTATTTGATTCTTTGCCCCTTACTCTTTTTAGGTAAATTATTTCATTTTCTATGCTTTTTCTTTGTCAAAGACCAGCACCTATAATTGATGAGGAACTTCAAGATGATGTTCCCTAGGTAACCTCACTAGTCTTATCTGCTTATGGGTTGTGGTTACAGAGCAAGCCAAAGACCAGCATTACTTACTATCACTCAAACTTCCTGATAAAATTGACTAGAAATTGTATTGAATCACTTGTACCTGAGAAGTCCAACTTTTTTTTTTCTTTCATGAGAATAGGAAGAAGTCCTACTTAACCTTGGTTTTCCTTGCCCCAGGTTTCATAGGTTTTGCCTAGGACATCATGGTTCTAAGAGTTTTACTTTTCCTACCTTCTCTCCTATCAAAACAACCTAAGGATATGGTACTTAGAGCTGAGAAAGGATCTTAGAGATTGCTTATCTAGTCTACCCCAGCCTTCCTTTTATAGTTGAGGACCAGGCAAGTTGTCCCCATAGAGCTTAAAATAAATAATGCAACTAAGATTCAAATTCAGGTTTTCTATTTCCCAAACTAGTACTTTTTGGCTATGGTCATCCAAGGTCCCATTCTACCAGGGCCCCTTTTCTCTGGGGCCCACTCATCTTATAAATTTACCTTCATTAATAAGTGCATATATAGAAACAGGTGTGTTACTCTTAATTTTTACCTGGTACCCCTTGAAAGCACAATGCCTTAACTCAAAAGGTTGTTTTTTTCCAGGGCATCTGGGAGCCTCAATCCATTTGGGGACATATATGTCCAAGCAACTCTTTTTCCCCTATTCCAAGTCACTTCTAAGGCAGAAACAGAGGTATTAAATAGATTTTTGAAGATTCAAGAAAGTCTCCTTTCTGAAAGACAGATAAAAGATTTACTTTCTCTTCTCTCTTAGACCATCTTTCTGTATTGAATCAGATGTGAGGAAGAAGAGGAAAACACATTTAGCATTCTCCAGCATTCCTGAATCCCCAGTCATTAGTTGGCTGAGTTTTCAATCATCACAAGGCAAAGCATTGACAATATAACAAACAGTTAAAATCATGGCTGATGGATCTAATTTATGACAGAAAATATGGTATGACTCCTAACTATTTTGAGAGTCCTACTAATAAAAAATCTTTCATGGATCCATGATTTTCCTCTCAAAATTGATAGATACATATGTCTTGCCAGTCAGGTTGAAGAAATTCTATCCTGTTTTAGGAAAATCACCAGACATCATTTTTTTTTTTCAGTTCCATGAGTAGTTTCCTTGCTTCCTTCCTTCCTTTCTGCCATTCTAATATCTATCTATATTGTCTGACTATCTATCTATCTATCTATCTATGCAAGATAACTGAGGCCCATAGATATTAAGTCTTATGTCACAAAGATAAATAAGTTGCAAAGATAGAATTAATAGTCCACTTTTTTACTCCAAATGCCAATATTCCTTCCTTCACAAAATACATAATGCTCACCTTTCCACAAAAGTATAAGGAGAAATACTGTAGTCAGACTTCTTGGAAGAGGTGGCATTTAATCCAGGTCTTAAAGGATTAATGAGACATATAAAAAGTGTCAGTTTTTCAGGGCTTCCACAGAATAGAGGCAGTTTCCCAGAAAAGATATGCAAGAGCTCAAGAATCTTTAAAGAAACTAAACCAGCAGCTGTCACTTCTGTTAACATTTACCTTACCCTATGACTTTGAGGGACAGAGGAGGTCAGAGCAAAGGGTCGTACCAATTTGGACGCATCCTCTCAAGAATTGCAACTAGACCGAAGCTACTCATTAACTGCAGCTGATCTCTTTCTGCCAGAGTCAGAAAAGGGTCTCATGCTGGTGATCTGATCACCACTGTCCCAAATTCCTCCCCTACCAACTTTTATAGTTAGTCAGAAATGGGATTAGTTGAATTGAGACTTTTAAAGTCTTTCTCTGAGTTACATATACAGGAGTCTGGAACTTGGAAGCTTTGATAACCTGGAAAGCTTATTTTATTGAAAATGTGGACCCAGATCTAATTTTTCCACCAACTGGTTGCCTGACTTCAAATAAGTAATTTAATCTTTCTGAGGCTCAATTTATTCAAGGGATGATTATTTTTCTCTCCCTATCTTGTGGGGGTAGATTTAAATTTAAATGAAACAACAAAAGAAAAGTCATTTGCAAATCAAAAATTGCTATAAAATACATGGCCAGTGAGAGTGAACTAAAAAATTCTACTGACAATGATGTGATTGAGGTTCAGCACCAAATGGTGAGATTAATGTAGGCACCAAATGGTGAGACCTAGAAGAAGAATTACCACCAAATGTTGGGGTTTGGCATCAAATTTTGGGGTTCAGTCATGTGAGGAATTCACAATGGCCATTCTCTTTGGCAAAGGGGACCTTTATTTAGGAGAAGTTACAGACAAAATGAAGAAGTAAAATAGGCACCAGGAGTGATAAATATGAAATAAATTTAGGAGAGGATACAGTTAGCAAGGAAAGGACAAGTTTCCCAGTAGAACTCACAATTAACCAGGAAAAAGAAATACTCCATGAGGTGGGAGTGTGCCACTAACTGACGGAGTAAATCCATAGAGATGGTTAGCACCCTAAAAGAGTTAGTTAGCTATAAGAAAGAGAAAGACAGCACAAGACATAGGGGAGGAGATGGGAAGAAAGAAACCAAGAGGATGCTATGGTGGGCTAACTCAAAAGGATTCAGCAAAAATGGAGTGGGCTATAGACTGATTGATCCAGAAAATTAAGCCTCAGGGGTTTAATAAAACTTGACTTTCCAATTAGATACAGTAAGGTAGGATTACCTACAACCTTTACAAGGGTGGGACTGTAAGGTTGATTTGATCCCCATCAGTGCCCTTCCCTGCTTACCTCAGAGAATAATCTTACAAGTACTTCAGGTTTTCTCTGCCAACCCCACTTAGGGACCTAGAACCTCATCAACAGTGTCTGATTTCCCTTTATTTTCTTTTCTAGAGGCAATCTGGGTTAAGAAATTTATCCCTAATGTTGTGTCTGAAATCAAATTTGAACTCAGGTCTCCTGATCTCAGGGTTGGTGCTTTCCTCTGCACCACTTAGCTTCCCTTGATTTTCCTTTCTTGAAACACTCTGTGAGTATCTATGTTTTCTTCTGAATCAATGCACTATAAGCAAGAAAATGCTGAAGCTTGATGATACTGGCTACAGCTAGGGGCAGCTGGTTGTTAAATTTTCAGTGTGTGCATTTAAACTTTTGAAATCAGCAAGCCTTATAGGCACTGACTGATTTGTTTTGTTGATTGTCTAGACTTAGAAAATGATGCAGAAAAATTTAACAATGCAGATTAAACTTTAAAATGTGTTATATATATGTATATATGTACATATATGCATACACATGTGTATATATGTATATGTATATGTGTGTGTGTTCAGGGAGACTCTTGTAAAACCTTTACCAACATAATTCTGACCACAAGGTACAAGTCTCATTTACAAGTCTTGTCATTTTGTACCTAGAAGGGAATTCATCCAATAGAGGGGTAGTATCATGTACACTGTTAGATAGAGCTAGAATAGACCTTAAAGGTAACTTGATGCAATTTCCTTGGGGTCCTAGCCCAAAGCATCATTACACCATAGATGTGAATCTGACTTTTTCAAGGCCATGACAGTGGAATATGACCTTGGAGATGTTATAACAAGCTGAAAGGGGTGTTAACATCATAGCTTTGGAGCTGGGAAGGATTGTAAAAGTCATTGAATCTGACTTCTTCATTTTCTTTTTCTTCATATTAGGAAACTGAGGCAGAGGGATGATTAAATGGCTTGCCAAGGACCAAAGAGCTAATAAACCCTCGACAGAATTGAAACTGGTTTGGAATGAGGGAGGTATGCTGACCAATGTGAGGATTAGCCTAGCTAAAGTTAGAGTAGTTTAGCAAGAGAAATTTGGACAAGATTGAGAGAAAAGTACTCTTGAAGGTCATCTGTTAAAATACAGAACAGACTGGGAACAGACCTACACTTTCTTTACCAAAAAGAATTCCGGGGTGAGTAAAATTCCTTGAGCCATTAGAAGTTGCCACTTTTTCTCATAATTTGCAGCACTAGATAGTTTCCCAGAGTAGCAGTTCTCAAAGTATCATCCCTGACACTCTTTCAGTGGGTCTATGAGATCACAATTATTTCCATAATAATTCTATGGTACTTTAATTTATTATATAGCAATCATCAATATTTGGACAGCTCTGGGTCTCAGTGGATAGAATGCCAGCCCTGGAGTCAGGAAGACATCCTCCTGAGATCAAATCCCATCTCAGACACTCAAATACTTAATTCTGTTTGCCTCAGTTTCCTCAAATGTAAAATGAGTTGGAGAAGGAAATGGCAAATGACTATAGTATCTTTTGCCAAGAAAACCCCAAATAAGGTCATGAAGAGTTGGACATGTCTGAAAGAACTGAACAACAAGCACAAAAATAATATCAATGGGTATAAGAACAATTCTTTGATTTTCTAGAGAGCACAAGGGTCCTGAAATCAAGAAGTTTGAGAAATGATGACCCAGAAGCATTGAAACGTTAAAGGATTTGTCCAAATCACTCAGCCAGTATGATTTAGAAGAGATACTAGAATCCAGGATTCCCTGGCTTTAAGCTTTACCCCATGCTGCCTCTAAGACATTGACAAACTGCTTATTAGTACAGGTAAAGAAAGTAGGCAGGAGGACAAAATAAACATTCTGTGCAAGTTCTGAAGTCATATTTAACAGTTAAAATCCCATTTCATGAATTATAACCAACACTCAGAATTTCTGGATGCTACTCAGTTGAAATTTGCTCTAAATCTTACTTTCTGCAAGCCTTGGGGGTGGATTCCAAAGACACAAGAAAATCTGTTTCTCCTTGATTCAAGGACTCACCTGCCTGCAAACTGATTTCTTGTAGACCCAGCTGGATTTCTTGCAGATTCTGGGCCAATGTGGGCATGTAATTTGTATGTAATTTGGATGGTCAGCGCCTACGCTTGGCTGGGGGTTTCTAGTTAAATCAACATAGCAAAGGAAGCAAAATTACATATGCAAGCTGAGACCAGCTATTGCAGGGAACAAAATTATGCCCTGGGGGCAAAAGACATTGCCTTTAGCAAAATAATGCTGAATTTAGAGGTATAGATTTTACATTGAAATTAGGGGGATGTGACATTTTATGAAATTTTCTTGTTTCTTACCAACTTGACAGCTATCAGCCTTTCCTCCTGTTCTTTTGCAAATAAAAGAGATGATTCTAAATTCAGATAGAAACAAGAGAGCAAGAGGAAAGGGTGGAGGGAGAGGACGAGGGAGGGAAGCTTTGGAAGGGGGTAGGTTAAGTAATAGGAGGGCAAGATAGCTGTGGAAGTAAAGCAGAAAAGTCAGGAGAGATAGGAAAGAGATACACACAAAAAATCAAGATCAGAGGTGGTTTTATTAAGTTAAAAAAAAAAGCAGGGGTAGTAATTATGATCTCAAAATTAAAGTTAAAATAGATTTACTCAAAAGAGAGAAAACAGGGAAACTATACTATATGTCAGCCATATTAATCAATATTGTTTTAAGCTATTTAAAATAATTAGATAGCATAAAGTTGGAATATTTCTGTGGTGTAAGAAAAGATGAGGTGGTGGATTTTGAAAAATATGAAAAGACAGATATATGAAGGAAGATGTTATCCACCTTTAGAGAAATAAAGGACAAATAAGTATACTATGATCTTGCATAGGTTTATATAAATTTATTTATGTATATGATTATAGATATCTTTAGATGATAAATCAATATATATGAATATATATAAACATATATATGCATGTATGTATATATATCAGTCTCTGTGTCATATATACATATATACACATTATAAATACATAGATACACACACATACACACAAATATATATATATATATACATATATATATATATATACACACACACTTAATTGTAGCCTTCTTGGGGGGCAGAATTAAATAAAAAATTCACAGCATAGAACAAGAGAAAACATACAAGTAAGATTAGAAAAATTAACCTCTGGAAAAAAAAGTGTAGTATTTATTATATAGGCTTTCTTAAAATGGAAATTTATTGCTTTATATTTTGAATTTCCTCATGTTCTGTTCTTCATGTGCAATTTTTTTCTATTTTTTATTTGTTTAAATAAATAAATAAAAAACAAATAAAAGAGATGGAAAATATGCAAATAAGGCAAATTAAAAGGGGAAAAAAAACCCCACAACACTATCTTGCATATATTCTGCCCCTTTACCCCCAGGTAGATGTTAATCATTTACAAGCATGCTACTTTCTGTAAAAATCTGTTTCTTTGTCTGTAAGGTGGGAATAATACTAATACTTGTCCCACCCACATTACAAAATGTGCAGAACCTTTGAAATCCTTTTGTCCAATGCCTTCATTTTCCCCTTGAGGAAACGAAAACTCAGAAAAGCAAATGGAGTCTTTTAAAATCACTCATGTAAGTGAAAAGAAGCCAAATGAAATAAAGGAAAAGATTATCTGTAAAACACTACAGAAATAGCATCTAGTAATATCTTGAGTACAATAATATAAATAGGGTAGCTAGGGGGTGCCATAGAGCACAGAGTGCTGGACCAGGACCTGGAACTTGAGGTTAAATCCAGCTTTCCACATCATACTAGCTGTGTGATCCTGGGAAAGTCACTTAACTGCCATCTGCCTCAGTTTCCTCAACTGTAAAATGGGGATAATGATGTCACCTACCTCCCAGGGTTGCCATGAGGGTCAAATGAAATAATATTTGTAAAGTGTTTTTAATACAGTGCCTGGCACATCATAGATGCTAAATAAATACTTATTCTCTTTCCAAATACAAATATTGGAAGCTATTATCTTATGCAAAGATAATGCTGCTGATTTACATTTTAGTAATAATTTTTTTCTTTAAAGAGTAGGTTTGTAATGGGAAATCCATGCTTTCTGGCTCCCTTGAGACTGATAACAAGATGTCATAGGGGAGAAAGAGCTACACTTGGAAATCCTAACTGGACTCCCTCATTAGCTGTTCGATCCTTAACTTTTTTATCTATAAAGCAGACAACTGTCTAAGGCTGTGTTCTAGAATAGGTAATAAAATTTTCCTCAGAAAGTCTGATGCTGACACTGACTCCTTGTGTGATTATGGCCAAGTCATCTCTCCCTTATAAGCCTCAGTTTACTCATCCCAAAAATGGGGGTGGGGGGAGTACTAAAGGACAGTTGAGGTCATTTCCAGCTTTAAATCTATGATCATGGGCCAATGAAATCACAAGACGAGTCCAAAAAATGTTGGTAATAATAGCACCTACTTCACTGAGTCTCTTGTGAAGAACAAATGAGATCATGTACCTAAAGTACTTTGGAAAAAAACCTAAGAACTCTATAAATGAAGTCTCATATTTCTAACCAGGGAACAGAGCTTCCCTTGTGGGCCCTTGGGAGTGCTGAAGCCATGACCTTGCTCTTATGCAGTTTTTTTCAAACCAAGTTAGGAGGAAAGTCAGCTGAGATTCCATCCAAAGTTGAGATTGCATGACTTGGATTCCTGCTGAAGCAAGAAGAAGGGCCATGGTTCCAAGTTCTGCCGTAAAGAGTGGCCACTTCTGAGTCATCAGGCCATGATTTCCATCTCCCTGGCCCCTCCCTACTCCATCCACCTATCCCAGATACCCTTGATATTGTTGGGCAACCTGGCTCTGATGAGGAAATGTTCAGTTTATCTTGGCCAGAATAGGTCTTTGCTACCCTTTTGAGTTGTCCCCACACCATGACCACACTGTCACACCTTCCCCACTTTCCATTTTCCTTAGGAATTGTCGCCCCCCCCATTAAAACATAGGCCCTTGGAGGGCAGAACCTAGCCAATTCAAAGCAGTCAATAAATGATCTCTATTGATCTATATTATCTGTAATTCTTTCTACCTAATTATAAGCTTTCATTTGCATATGTATGTATATACATGTATGATTCTATCTATTCTTATTCACTATCACTATCATCACTCTCCCTATTCAACTATCTCAATTTGTGCATCAGAATATGTATATGTATATTCATTCTATTATTCCTCTATCTCACTCTATTTTTCTATGTATATGTGATTCATTTGTCTTCATCTATCCTTCATTATTATAATTATCTATCATCTTTTTTTTTTTTAAGGCAATCGGAATTAAGTGACTTGCCCAGGGTCACACAGCTAGGAAGTGTTAAGTGTCTGAGGCTAGATTTGAACTCAGGTTCTCCTGACTTCAGGGTCAGCGCTCTGTTCACTGGGCCATCTAGCTGCCCCTCTCTATCATCTTTCTAATAATCTACCTCTATGTATCTTGGTTTGTATGTATCTATTATTCTATCCATCTATAATCATTATCTATCATCTCTCTATCTACCTATCCCAACTATCTCCATTTGTGTATCAGGATATGTATGTATGATCAATATGTCTATTTATCCATCCATCCATCTACCCATCCACATCCACTCATTCATCCATCCATCCATCCATCTACCCATCTATCTGTCTATTCATAATCATTATCTATCATCCTTCTATCTACCTATCCCAACTATCTCCATTTGTGTATCAGGGTATGTATGTATGTATGTATGTATGATCAATATGTCTGTTTATCCACCTATCCATCTACCCATCCACCCATCCACTCATTCATCCATCCATCCATCTACCCATCTATCAATCATTCTATTTATAATCATTATCTATCATCCCTCTATCTACCTATCCCAACTATCTCCATTTGTGTATCAGGGTATGTATGTATGATCAATATGTCTATTTATCCATCCATCCATCTACCCATCTATCAATTAGTCTATCTATAATCATTATCTATCATCTCTCCATCTACCTATCCCAACTATCTCTATTTGTGTATCAGGGTATATATGTATGTATGATCTGCCTATCTGTTTGTCCATCCATTCACCCATCCATCCATCCATCTATCTCAGTACTCGTGAATAACAGTAGCTAGAAAGAAATCTCCCCAGAGGTCAGGACTATTTCTTATTTTGTCTTTTTATCCAGAAGCTTAATATACTATTTGTACCATGCTAAGTCATGAATAATTACCTATTGAGTTCACATGAATCCAAGAAGGGAGATCAAAGAAGGGGGAACTGGAGGCTCAATAGGTCTACCTGAATATTAGACTTCTTTAGTGGAGATCACAGGTCTGACCTTGGAAGGCAGGATTGGGGAAGGGGTTGCTTTTTCAGGCTGACAAGGACAGCTGAACCATGCTTTGACATTGCTTTTCCTTGGAAATTTAAAGAAATATGCCCCACCCTACCTCTTCATCCAAACATTCAACAAACTCTGGTGTGAAAAAGACTTCCTCTAAAGTGGATACAGCAAAGGTGGAAATGGAAAAAAAAAAAAAAAAAAAAGCTTCTCTTAGCTCTTCAAAAACCTCAGTTTTGCTTTTGTCCTTCAGTAGAATCTTGGAATTTTTAAATTAGATGAGATTGCAAAAAAAAAAAAAAAAAAAAAAAAAAAGGAGAGAAGGAAGGGACTGAAGTTTCACCAGAGCTGAGAAGACTAATCCAAAGATTGTGCAGTCAGTGGCCAACCCTAAAAGGGAGACCTTGAATCTGAAAACAACTTGCTAATTAAAAGCTTGCTTAGAATATTAGTTCTTTCAAAGACTTACTTACTTGGAAAGGTTGGAAGAAATGGGAAGGAACTGGGTAATTTATCTCCTCTAAAGGCTTTATTTAGTGAACCAAGTCAAGTTCAATGATGACATAAGATTCCTTCACTTTTTTCTAAAGTTGGCAGTGTGGGAAGTTCCTGCAAACCCAGCATGAGGCAGAGGTTGGGCAAGAGATAAAACCAGAAAAGTGAGAGATCAAGCTGATTCAGCTCTGACTTCTTCTGAGCTACCTTTCCTCCTTCCTAAATAGCCTCTCTCTGAAGGGGGAAGGGGGAAATCCTTCTTTTGCTTCAAGGGTCAGATGAGGTAGCGCTTTATTAATTAAGCCTGAAGTCAAGAGGTAAATAAGTCCCTCCCTTCCTTCTTTGTTTCTTTCTTTTCTTCCTTCCCTCTCTTCCTTTCTCCCTCCCTCCTTTTCTCCCTTCCTTCCTTCTTTCCCTCCCTTCCTTCTTTCCCTCCCTCTTTCTTTTCCTCCCTCCCTTCTTCTTTTCCTTCCTTCCTGCCTTCCATCTTTCATTCCTCCCTCCCTTCCTTCCTAACACCTAATAAAAATGCTAGAAGCACTAGAAATCAAAAGATAAAATAAAAATAATCTGTACTCTCAGAGAGCTTAGATTTCACTGGACAGCAATAAAAACATCATACTCATAAGTAAATACTAAATATTGTGAAGTGTTTAGGGAAAGGCAGTGGGCTACAGTGGGAAGAACATTGGCTTTGGAGTCAGAAGTCCCAGGTTCAAATCCTGCCTCAGGTACTCACTAGCTATATTACCATGGAGAAGTCAATTAACTCCCCTGTGCCTCAGTTTCCTCATGGAAAAAAATGAAGGGATTCAACTTGAATGGCTCTAAAGTCACTTTGAGCTCTAAATCTATAGTCTTATGATCATTTCCTTTTCTAGTGAGTTCTACCTTTAACCTGGGCCTCCAGTCTTATAATACTACCCTAAGAACTTGGATTCCTCAACTAAAGGAAAAGAAACTTGTTGGCTACAGGGCAACACCCTTCTTATCAAAATTGTGCTGGCTAAATAAAAGACATAGTAGGGGCAGACCAGTTTTGCTCTGCCAACTCATGATTTATACCATTGTTGCTCTAGAGCCAAGAGCCTGATCCTTCATTCCTTACTATTGCTCTACCTTTGCATGTATCTGCTACCATCCCTCAGTCCAGATTCTTCCCTTTAGAACCATTGACCACTCTTCCTAATGTTTGAGAACTCTCAACACCTGGTCACTTGGTTCCCATTTTCACATCTACTTATGAGCACTTCTTCCTTTCCATAATTTCATCCAGGAATTTTATGGTCTCAGAAACTCATCAGATCATCAATTTGGAGCATGGAGTCTTCCCAGAACTCATGTATTTATTGGGTCATATGTTTAGAGTCAGAAAGGAGCCAGTCAATCAAGTTAAGTCCCTTTATTTTATAGATGAGGAAGCTGAAGCTCAGAGAGGTTAAGTGCTTAGCAAGAGCCACAAAGCTAGAGAAGGTGAAAGGTGAGGTTTGAATTTAGGTCTTTCTTTATGATTTCAAATTCGATCCTCCATCCCCCATGTCACACAGCCTCTCCACCATAATGTCACAGCTGCTGCCATCTTTCAAGCCAAGAGACTCTGTCTTCTGCAACTACAACTTAGCTCACAAGAGTTATTGGGAAGAATAATGGAGATAATGTATTTCAAGTACTTTGCAAACTTGTAAACCCTGTTTGAATGCCAGCAATCATGATTAATGGGTTGGGTTGCTACAGCCAAAACCAGGTCATCACCTGGTGGCCACCTACTGAAGAGAATCCTCTGAACTCAGCTGGCCTGGAGTTTGGACCAAAGTTTCCATTTATCACTGGACCATTTCTGGAACATTTCCAGCTGAGTAGAGCTGAACACCACTCTGCTGGCATCAACTTAAAGAACCCAGGGTCCACACTACATCACAATAAGACAATAGAAAAGGATTTTGTAGAGATTAAAGAAGAGTTAATAGCTAGTAATCATGTGCTACAAGAAAGTATCCAGCATGTTGGGTCTAAAAATCTTTTGTAAAATGAGGGGAGCTAAACTAGATGGCCTCTGAGATCTCACCTACATTTTCATCTTAGTTCCTATAATAATAGGTTAAGCCACTTTCTCTTCTCTGGGTCTCAGTTTCCTAATCTGTAAAAATGATGGATTTGAATCAGATCTCTGATACTAGGTCATCTAACCTCCTTGCATCTCAGGCTCATTTTCTGTAAAATGAAAAAATTGAATCAAATGGCCTCTGAGTTACCTTTCATCTCTAGATCTATGATGATCTCAGGCTCCTATGATTGCTAGAATATAGACAAGAAATATATCAGATAGAAAGGGAAGTTCTCAACTGAATTAAGGGAGCTAATAGTACAGTAGAGAGAGTACTGAGTCTGGAGTCAGGAAGACCTGAATTCAAATGTGACCTTCAGTTATGTGACCCTGGAAAAGTCACTTCATTTCTGTCTGTTCATTTCCTCAACTGGAAAATGGGAATAATAACAATCCCTGCCTCCCAGGAGTGCTATGAACATCAAATGAGATGTTCGTGAAAGATCACAGTGCTGGGCATACAGAAGGAGCTATATAAATGCTTATTCCCTTCTAAACAGAAGAAATAAACATTCTGATGATATGATATATCCTTTCAAATATTAAGTTATTAATAGCATTATGATGTCATTATTATAAAAAGCTCTCATTTAGGAACTCCCTCTAGCAATGTAAATCAGTACCTTTTTCTAAAACTTTTATTCTTAGAAACTCCAGAGAGAATTGAGAGCTTAAATGATTTGCCTAATGCTGCACAGCCAAGTATGTGTCAGAGGTGAGATGAACCCATCCATGTCTTTCCCTCTCTAAAGCCAGCTGTCAGTTCCCTAGGCTATGCTTCTTCTCAACATTTATCATTATTTTTGTTCATTCAGCCCCTGCTACATATTCAAAACTCTGCTAGGCACTATAGGGTAGGCAGAAGAAGAAATAGACATCACCTCTGCCCTTCTTATCTTCTAGTTGGATGAGAAATTAATCTGAGCCAATAAGATTCTCAAGAACACTAGGAAATAGGCTGGTACAGCCTAATCACTTGAGCACAACTTAGTGCCCGGGGATATATAGGACAGACCCTAAAAGTCATGAAGGGTTGGGTAGGGGAGAGTTTGTAATTTGTCACTTGTCAAGTTGGACTTGTCAAGGAAGCAAGGTCGTACAGTAGGTAGTTAGTAGAATGCCTAAATGGGCCAGCCTGAATTCCTCCTGACAGATGAAGGATTTGACATGGCTGCCCTCATAAAATTCATCAGACCTAGGTTGCTATTAGAAATCGTCTATTTGGAGCAGGAAGGGATTCCAAAAATTGTCTCATTCACCTTCCTCATTTTACAGATGAGGAAACTGAGTCACACTAAAATTCAGTGACATGACCAAGTTTTATCCAGTCATTTCAGTCATGTACAACTATCTGTGATTGCATTTGAATTTTTCTTGGCAAAGGGGCTGAGATGGTCTGCCATTTCCTTTTCCAGCACATCTTACAGATGAGGAAACTGAGACAAACCATCCCAGGTTAGTAAATATCTGAGGCCAGATTTGAATTCAGAAAGCTGAAATCTTTCTGACTCCAAGCCCATCAGTTGATCCACTGCAGCGCCACCTAGCTGCCCAGGTTTATGCAGATAAATGTCAGAGGAAACTTTTGAACCCAGTTCATCTGACTCCCAATTCAATTGTCTCTGGAACACAGTTTCACCATTTGTGGTCTCCCCGAAATTGTGGTGCACTGCCTTGCTTATCAAGCCTATCCAAATCTCCTCTATCATCCTGGATTCCTCATCAAGGTCCTTGGCCATGACACAGGTTCATTAGCTCCTTCAGCAACTGCCTCACAGGGTTCCTTGGATATCATCTTTCCCAAGCTCAGCTGCTTTGCTGAACAAGCAAGACGTTTCACCTTGTTATTTTTGCCCCCATTCAGGTTGTTAATAAATACACACTATGCTAAGCACCGCTGGCTCCAGTATGCCCTGGGGCACTGAGATATTAGCTTCTGACCATGCAGAGAAATTGCTATTACAGCCAACTCCTTGGGTTTTGTTTTATTTTTTTTTTCTAATTTTATTCACTTGTTCCAGGCCTGACAAAACTTTTACATCTTGCTCCCTCTCACCAACTTACTTCAAATAACCTAGAATTTCCTCTAACTTCTTCCCCCTATGATTCAAGGGCATGTCTCTTTTTAACTCTTCAAAGCTAATCTTCCTTATGGACCAGAGCCAGGCAGTTGAAAGATGAACTCAGAGACTAATGGAAACTTGGAATGAGGAGAGAAAGGATGGATGCTATAGGGAAGGAAAAGACTTTCCAGTTTAGAAGGCTGGAGGGGGATATGAAAAGCTTGAGCCAGATTATACAATTGAAAAGGCAGATACTTTGGTTTAGAGAACTTGGTCTTAGGTTCAAAACCTGCTTTTGGAGTTTGCTACTGGGCAAGTAACAATCCCCCTGGATCTCAGATCCCTCTTCTGTAAAAAAAAAAAAAAAAAAGGGGGGGGTGTCAAAATACCTGGCTTCTGGGGATCCTGTCAGCATTATATAAATAGTCCTATGATATATCTCTTGGGGCCTCAGTTTCTTTTTCTGTAAAATGAGACAATTGAATTATACAGACTCTAAGGTCTTTTCCATCTCTCAATATGTAATCTTAAAATTTAACCAGGAATTATTAACTGTGGGCCCCTGAGCAGATTATTTTATCCTGTTTACCTCAGTTTCCTCATCTGGAAAATGAGCTGGAGAAAGAAATGGCCAAGCATTCATTCTAATATCTTTGCCAAGAAAACCCAAATGCAGTCACAGAGAGTCAAACAAGACTGAAAAACAAATGAACTGAAAGATTTCATCTCTCTAGCTCTCAGTCTCTTCATTTTTAAGGAGATAGATGGATTAGAAAGTCTGTGAGGGCCCTTCCAACTTTCTCAATAAGAAAGAAAAGAAAAATAACTGCTCTTGAGCAAAACACCTGGCCTTGAATATAGTTCTATATTTTTCCAAACAGTTCCTCAATAGGATGAATGTTTTATCATTTTTTTGTCATATCCAATTTATCATGAACCCTTTGGGGGTTTTCTTAGCAAAAATACTAGAATGTTTTGCCATTTCTTTCTCTAGCTCATTTTACAGATGAGGAAACTGAGGCAAATGGAGCTAAGTGACTTGCTTAGTGTCACACAGCTAATAAGCGGCTGAGGCCAGATTTCAAGCTTTCCCACCTTCAATCATTCAAGCATCAGGCATTCTTGATTCCAGATCTTGTACTGTCTCCGCTTCTAGCCTAGCTGCCCATAATAGAAAGGACAGAATCAATTAAAGTAGATATTGAGCTGATCCAAGCTAAACCTTTCATTTTACAGCTAAGGTAGAGTAAGCTTGGACAATTTAAGTGACTTGCCCAAAGTCACACATTCCTATCAGGAATCCAACTTAAATCACTTCATTACCATTGTTACATATATCATTGCCTGCTCATAGAGGTTCAGAATCAGAAGGGACATCAAGGGCCATCTAGTCTCCAATCTTGCCAACAAATGACCATGCAGCTTTTTTTTAAAGACCTATAGGGACAGGAAACTCACTACCTCTCAAAGTAACACATTCTACTTGAAGGCAGTTCTCAATATTATTTTAAAGAATGCTTTTTGTCTTTCAATCAAGTCTAAATCTACTTTCTTGCAACATCCCCTCTGTTCCTCCTTTGCCTTGTGGAACCAGGAAAACAAGGCTTCTTCCTCTTCCAAGTGACAGCCCTTCAGACACATGAAGAGAACAATTATACCTTTAGTCAATCTATTCCTCTCCTGGCTGAACACCTCCCAGTTTCCTCAATAGATCCTTTTATGGTATATTAAGAACATTCACCATTCTGGATGCCCACACTGAAGATGCTCTCCAGATTATGAATAGTATTCCTGAAATATGGTGTCCAGAACTATATACAACATACCACATAGAAATAGAATGCAGCAATTAGCTAGTTTTAAAAACTATCCCTTATTCATTGAAACTTCAGCTTGCCTTAATATAGTCTTGATTCAGGTGGAGTTTACAATCTACTAAAATCTCCAGATCTTTTTTTTTTTCCAGTTGTAATCGTCCCATATTTCTGAAGTACTCATATTCTTTGCAACTTATTATCTGATCATAGTTCATGGTGTTTTTTTTATTTCCCATGTTGTTATGAATTTCATACATTTACAAAATTTTAGAAATTTTTTTTGCAGTATCCTATTTACTGGTGTAATTAATTAAAATTACCTGGATTTCATACCATATTCCTGTCACAGACCTAGTACAAATACTCACACTGCTGTCATTCCCCAAAGAGCCCTGAGTCTGGATGTGCAGTAATCCATGATAATTACCACTTCCCATGAGGAGACTATGGGATCCTTAAAATCTTGACATTCAGATATGCTTTGCAATTGAAAATCTGCTCCAAGTATCTGGCTTCTAATTACTTGTAACCTTTTTAAAAAGTATTTTTTTCTGTTTTATTTTATTTTAAATATTATGTTAAATATTTTCCAATTTTTTAACATAAAAAAATTGTTCTCAATTTTCTCCCCCCTCCAAACCCTCCAGCAGTCATTTAAAAGGCATACAATATAATCTAATATCCTGAGTTCTAAGTCATTGTACCACCTTAAAAAAGATACTGAGCTTTACTAAATCATTCAATCAACAAACATTGATTAAGCATCTAATATGTGACAAGTACTACACCTGGAAATATAAATACAAAGAATGAAACAATTTCTGTTCTTAAGAAACTTACATTCAGTTATGGAATATTATTGTTCTGTAAGAAATGACCAGCAGGACGATTTCAGAGAGGCCTGGAGAGACTTGCATGAACTGATACTGAGTGAAATCAGCAGAACTAAGAGATCATTATACACGGCAACAACAATACTATATGATGATCAATTCTGATGGACATGGCTCTCTTCAACAATGAAATGTTTCAAACCAGTTCCAATTGTTCATTGAAGAAAACCATATACACCCAGAGAGAGGGATGTGAAATGTGGACTACAACATATCATTTTCATGCTCTAT